>OX381710.1:15833571-15928571 GCA_947462335.1 Harmothoe impar | reverse complement strand
AGAGTGCAAAAGAGATAAGGCTCCTCATTGCTGTGTCATAAGAAGATTCACCCAGGCCCAGGCTTTCCACTGCTAAATAGGTAGCCCTTATGGGAATCTCCTGTAAAGTCTCTTCTTCTATCTCATTTTCCCTCTACTACAACATGATAAAATCCTCCATCCAGCACCAAATGCCCCTCCCCTATACTACTGCCACTACCCCCCCCCCCAGCACAAAATGGCTGTCCACTATACTACTACCCTCCCCCACCCAGCACCAAATGCCCGTCCCCTATACTACTACTAGCACTAAAAACCCCTAGCCAGCACCAAATATTTAAGAAAAAATCTCAATTAAGGATACTAAAAAGTACTGAACAGTCTAAATAAACAAATACAAACAAGCAAACAAGCCCCCTCCATTACTCCATTACTCCACCCAGCACCAAATGCCCCCTCCCCTATACTACTATCACTAATCCCCCCCTCACCCAGCTCCAAATGCCCCTCCCCTATACTACCACTAAGCTCCCTCACCCTGCACCAAATGCCCCTCTCCTATACTACAGTACTACTACTCCCCCCAAACTCGGCACCAAATGCCCTATCCCCTATGCTACTACCCTCCCCCACCCAGCACCAAATGCCCTGTCCCCTATACTACTAATGTACTGAGGTTCCCGACCCTGCACCAAAGGCCCATCCCCTATACTACTACATCCCAGTGGGCACAAAATCCAGTTTAGCGTTGAATCAACGTTGAATCAACATTGTATCAACATTGACAACCACTTATCAATGTGCCCACTGGGATGACCCCCTCCCAGCACCAAATGCCCATCCCCTATACTACTACCCTCCCCCAGCCAGCACCAAATGCCCATCCCCTACACTACTACCCTCCCCCACCCAGCACCAAATGCCCGTCCCCTATACTACTACCCTCCCCCACTCAGCACCAAATGCCCCTCCCCTATACTACTACCCTCCCCCACCCAGCACCAAATGCCCTGTCCCCTATACTACTACCCCCCCCCCCCACCCAGCACCAAATGCCCTGTCCCCTATACTACTACATGACACCCACCCAGCACCAAATGCCCTGTCCCTATACTACCACCACTAATCCCCCCCACCTACTACCAAATGGCCGTCCCCTATACTACTAGTACCGCCTGTGAGCAGGTGGCGGGGAGGGAGCAGCTCTGTGGCGCGGGTTGTGTTGGGGGAGGAGCTCAGCAGCGCGGGTTGTGCTGGTGGTGTGAAGGCACCTTAAGGTGATGTCTGAATGCTGATGTAGCATTATCCTGTCTTCCTCCAGCGTCCCAGTCCTACCCAACCTCCAACATCACTTCCACCATTCTGCAACCAAAGTTGCTGCCACCCTAACGCCAATTACCTCTCTGTACCAATACGGCCATAGTTATCCCTTATCCACTGGTGGATAATGATGCATATCCATTTTTACAGTTGCATTTGACTGCAAACTATGAATCTGCTTGGAGATTACCGCCTCTGCTAGAGACTCAAACACCACAGAGAGGCCATCTTCCCCCTCCCCCGCCGCAGAATGCCCCATCAGCAGCAGCAGCGGCGGCGGCAACACGGCAGCATGGCCCGCCCCGACGACACAAACCGATGTATAGCCGGCCACTTACCGAGTTGAATAGAGACTGCTTACTCAGCACCTGCCGCAATCACAATTGACCATCATGTCATCCCCGTCTTTTTGATCCGCCTTATTTCAGCCAGTTTCAAATGACAAAGGTTCAGCGCGCTGAGGGCAGGCGTTGGGAAAAAATGCCACGGTGCTTTACTTAGTTTTGGATGTTGTCTGAGGCGGTTTGTGTCTTTATTTTGGTAGTTAATGAAGTGGTGGCTGCAGGTTGTGGTGAGTAGGCATGGATGGGTCCCCGCTACAGCAGGAGCCGACACGGGCCTTATACCAGCTACAGGGACAGGGAGCTGCATCATGGGATGTCTTAGTGTCTTGTAGTACTGATGGGGTGCGATGTGCGGGGGGGGGGGGGGCTTTATACCAGTTATAGGGGCAGGGAGCTGTATCATGGGATGTCTTTGTGTCTTGTAGTACTGATGGGGGGCCGTGTGCGAGGGGGGGAGGGAGACGGGCCTTATACCAGCTACAGGGACAGGGAGCTGTATCATGGGATGTCTTTGTGTCTTGTAGTACTGATGGGGTGCAGTGTGCGGGGGGGGGGGGGCTTATACCAGCTACAGGGACAGGGAGCTGCATAATGGGCTGCTCTCTTTATAATGTTGGGCCTTATACCAGTTACAGAGACAGGAAGCCCTGTTGCATCATGAGAGCTCTTATTGTCTTGTAGTACTGATGGGGTGCAGTGTACGTTGGGGGTAGGGGTAGGCCTTGTACCAGTTAAACTAGGTCTTTTAGCAGTTATAGGGACAGGGAGAACCGCTGTATTATGGGCTTCTCTCTTTATAATGTTGGGCCTTATACCAGTTATAGGGGCAGGAAGCGGTATCATGGGATCTCTTGTTGTCTTGTAATACTGATGGGGTGCAGGGGGGGGGGGTGGGCCTTATACCAGTTATAGGGACAGGGGGACCGCTGTATGACGGGCTTCTCTCTTTATAACATTGTCTTGTAGTACTGAGGTCCAAGAGGATGTGGCCTTATACGAGCTGTAGAAACAAGAAGACAAACCAATGCATCATGGGTCTTCTCTCATTGTCATGTAGTGGCACTGGGTACAGCGTGTGTGTGGGGGGGGGGGAGAGGGGGGCAGTGATAATTCTGAATGGGTGTCACCTCACCCCAGCTCAAACTAAATTGGTGAGGAATACAAAATGACCACATGCTGCTTAGAGGGGCCAGGCGCAGGGGTGGAGGCAGATAAAGAGACAGACAGACAAGCAGACAGACAGAGATAGGACGACATAGACAGACATACAGAGATATGCATACAGATACAGACCGATAGACATACAGATAGAAACATAGGGTTACAGAAATCAGAGAGAAATAGGAAGAGTCAGACAGAGAGAGACAGGCAGAAAGGGGAAAGGTAGGAGGGGGGGGGCAGAAAAAGAATGACGTAGCCTGGCAGAGAGAGTGGTATAGGGAAGGATGCAGACAGGCAGGTAGGCAGGGAGGGGAGGCAAGGAGACGGGGAGCGTCATGCTTATATTAAACAAATGCACGTTAGTAGTAATGAATAGCCGGAGGCAGTCATGTATAAATAGTCCACACATGTATCTGATGGGTATTGGCATAGCCTATATAAACGGCATTGTGTGCCTGCCTCTGAGTTGGGTCTTAAAATCTAAATTGTTGATGGGTATTGTGAAAGAAACCCCAAGCATGCCGTATGTCTTTATCTCCCTACAGGTGTGTGGCCTTGTCAATTATGGTAATACACATGCACATCGCGCCCATCTTCACACGTCTAAATAGGGACGTGGTTATCTGAACATGGCATGTTAACAGGTTAAGTGCACGCTCATATACCTGTACAGTGTATTACCATCAATGGTGGGACATCTATATATATACAGTTGCACTGTAAGAAATCTCTCACTCATTCAGCCATGTCATATTCAAAAACTCACCCGTTATACATTTTATAGCCCACCAATGATTATATGAATACTCTATTTCTTTTGTAAATACTCCAAGATAGGGATGGGAGAATGTGTGTGTGTGTTTTTGTGTGCTTTTAAAAAAAAGTTTTTCTTTTGTGTTATTCTGGGGGGGAGGGGGGTGGTGCCTATAAATAGAGGGGAATGCCTTTTGAATTATCGTTATCCATTGATGGTCAACAGGGTACACTTATGGCCCAGTCTCATGAGTTTGTAACATTTCAAACGTCTTTGACCGGGTGTCGTCTTTGACCGGGTGTCGTCTTTGACCGGGTGTCGTCTTTGACCGGGTGTCGTCTTTGACTGGGGAGTGATAAGATGGGATAAATGAGGCCTATACAGTAAGGAAATCGGTGAAATACTGCAATAATATGCTAATACAAGTTGATTGGAAACATAAGTAAAATTTTATACATTTATATACTGAGCTTACTATGCACAGTGCAGCTGTTTAAACTCAGAGTTATATATAAAGTGATGTCTTTGACCGGGCAGAGGGAAATAATAATACTATGTTCTACTATGCATAGTATGCTCAGTATATGAATATAACAAAATTGACTTATGTTTGCTATAAATGTGTATCAATATATTGATGCACTATTTCCCCGTTTTTCTTATTATATAAGCCTTGTTTCTGCCATTTTAATGCTGCCTGGTCAAAGACGACACCCGGTCAAAGACGACACCCGGTCAAAGACGTTTGAATTGTTCCAAACTCATGAGACTGAGCCTTATGCAAACATTTGTTTCATTGATATCACAACCATTTAAGGAAGGCATGATGCCTCAAGTCTTCATGAGCACATTGCATCATGATGCACACTGAAAAAGTAAACTTTTCTCCAGACTCATCTAGGTGACTATATCATAAAATAAATGAGTCAAAAGTTGTCTAATCTATCAGGTTACCATCCCAGAAATAGAATCTGGAGCTGGCAAATGTCGGGTTTTGGGCTGGCACATGCCAAGTGGGTCTTATATCTCCAGCTAGAAGACCCACTTCCCTGTCACTTCGACGAGTTTTTGACTCGTTTATTTTATGACCGTCACGTGAAAGAGTCTGGAGACAAGTTTACTTTTTGAGTGCAGCAATGCACCCATGGCGACCCCCGCATGAATCAGTCGCCATCTACTCCCGATGCGCCATGGCGACAATAGTTACTACATCTATAGAGCAGTATGCTACCTCTTTCAAATGCGGTATAATGCTCTAATGTACTCATAGTATGTCCCGTTTTCTCATGCTGCAGCCCTGGTGAGTCTATACTCACCAGGGCTGCATTTATTCATCATGACGACTAAGGTTTATGTTGCATTAAAGCACCATGCGGCCATCAAAGGGATAAATAGCATCATATGTATACATGTATGGATAGCCATGGAGACAGTGACCATCCTCTGAATACAAGCCCATACATGTCCAGCAACGGAAGGGGTGGTCATCTTTTAACAGCAGGAGTGTTTGTGGATTGGGGGAGAGAACAAAAAGAATAAGACCCCTTGAGGGGGGGGGGGGTGCAACATAAAAGTGGACCCCTCTCGAGGGGCGGACCAAAGAAATGTCTCCCCTTTTTGGCAAAAAAAGCCGGTGCGTTACTATAGCTATAACTTATAAGGGGTCGGCTGTGATAATTTTAAATCCGCCTATGGGGGGAAAGGAAAATATTTGGACCCCTCTCGCGGGAGGGACTGAAAACGTCGGCCCGCTCACGCGAAAATCCGCCAACTTGCCCCCCCCCCCCCAGCCCCTGTCTTTAAAGAATGACCACTCGGTAAGGTGTATACATGGTTTGCACACAGATGTATGTATACATCGGCTATCTGATATAACGATCTGGTCGTGTGGCGGATTACTTATTCAGAGGGTACATATCGATGTGCGTGGTGGGAGATGGCAGGGATGCTGCTGTTGTCATGTGTGAACCACACCCCTAGGTTAGACTGGGAGCCCTGTAAGGACAGCATGCTGCTTTAATGGGACAGGTCTCTCTATCGGCTTGATGCATTCATGCAGCACCGGCGAGTAACTCGCCAGTACTACATTGTCAGTTGTTATTGCGACCAATAGTAAATCGACTGTATTTTCACAGTACACTCTAAGAACCGTGTATTACGTTTACACACTTATCAACATGCTTTTCTGCAGCCACTTTTAACACTCATTTTGGTGTAACACACTACACACTCTTTGCCAAACGTGTGTTGATCTCAAAGGTATGTTGCAAATATTTGTGTGTAACTCCTTATGCATGTTCTCGCAACACACTGTTCTTGGAGTGTATATTCTACGGTACAACATTAGTGTACACGAGCAGTTGAATCTAGTGTTAATTTGCATTAGTAAAATATAGTTTTGGACTCACTATTTACAGTGTACATGCATGCATCATGCTGGCTTTACAAAGTTGATGCACTCCTTCATGGTCGTCTTGATGCACTAATCTATATCACCAGGAGGTACCCACCAGGACTGCACTGTGACCACACCCTCAGAAAAGTGAGAGTCATTGTCGCTAAAACTACCCTCACCTGAGAGTCAGACAGTGCCTGACCCTCAGGTGAGGGTAGTTTTAGCGACAATGACTCTCACTTTTCTGTGTGTGCATTTAAGCAGAAAATATAATTTTCTACTGTGAATTTACAATAGATTCTACTGCTTGTGTACACTGATATAGTCGTATGTATTTCAGAACTATAGTACATTCTGCTGCTTATCTTCACTAAATATTACAGTTAGCATATCTCATGATTGGAGCTTGATTTTCTTAAAAATGAGTGATGTTTAGAAAGATCATACTTCTTATGATATACACTTCATTCACCCTCATCCCTTCGTCTCGCACGTGTATTCAACACAATTGTCAAACGCCATGCTGCGACTTTGGTGTTCCTGAATTAGGTTGCACTCATTAAAAATACACTGAACAGGCCTATATAGATAGGTACCATGGGTCCTCCTGTGTGAACCTTTACTGCCCATAGAATAGAATTGATACTTCCCTCTCTTTTAATAGGATAGTGTCACAGTGTGTGTAACAAATTTAGATAGCAATTGCAAAATAGAATTCTCGGATGTACATGTACTATAACTATAACAGTGTGAATTGCTGCGGCATGACGGCAGATACCGCCTTAAGGCATGGGGCCGTCCACAGAGGGTTATACATTGTGCACTGTGTGGTGCACTTATAAAACATGCATGACACACATGTCCTAACGATCCACGTGTTTCTAAAAGACAAGACAGTATCCTGCGTCCTGCCACTACTCTGTGTACTGATCCCCCCTCCCCCGACACTGAGAAAAATATGAGCGTCAGCCTGACTATGTCGTCAAAAGCACTCACCTACATCAAGTACAAGGGTCAGGCATTGCTGTACTCACCCAGATAGCTCTGGGGACATTTTAGTGAGAGTCAAGCTACTAGTATGCTGTATCTTCAATTACAAGCTGGACTCACCCAAAATGGTTTATGCTGGACCTTCTTCCCAGAGACTGACCATGCTGAACTCTTGGAGGCTGAAAGAGAGGTTACCTCGAGTCTAGCATTGCCAGACTCTGACAAGAGGACCCAGCATGGGAAAACTGTCAAGCTATTTGTACAAGTCCAGCAATGCCTGCACCCTCAGAAAAGTGAGCGTCACTGTCACCGAAAGCACTGTCACCTGAAAGCCAGACTTTCAGATGATGGTGCTTTTGGCGACAGTGACGCTCACTTTTCTGAGTGTGTGATCCTCACTAATCAGCATGACCCTTGCAGGTGAGTGCTTTTGGCGACATAGCCAGCGTCAGGCTGACGCTCATATTCTTCTGGGTGTACTCTATACATTCACGGCCCTCCGTATACAAGCCACAGTCAGCCGGAATGGGAT
This sequence comes from Harmothoe impar, assembly GCA_947462335.1. NCBI lineage: Eukaryota > Metazoa > Annelida > Polychaeta > Phyllodocida > Polynoidae > Harmothoe > Harmothoe impar. Next base: position 15,921,096 of record OX381710.1, on the reverse strand, counting down.
CCGCCCTGCGTTTCCATGCAACCCTTCTCTTAGCGGCGGCCGGGCTGGGTGTCGGAGGTATTGATGACCAATCTATTATGGATGGCGCGGGATCTGGCCAGTTGTCGGAATAAATGAGATCATTAGGACGGCACACAGAGACCGGCGGACGGCCGCACATTGACATTCTGCGGCCGACTTGGGGTGGGTGGAGCCGGCCTCCTCCCCTCCCCTCCTCCTGCCTCCTGCCGACCCTCACAGTCACCCACATTGCTACTGTATACCCCTACTGTATACCCCTACTCAGTGCATCCCTCCTTCTGCCCTCCTGTCCATACCTTCCATGCTGTACCCCACCCTACCTCTCCCCTAATGCCCTTACTATGTAACACATAACATATCCCTATACCTCCACCATACACGCCCCCAGCCCCGCCCTCTTGCATGATAGCATGGTCCTTGTAGACATAGACAGCTATACCCCTTCCCTTCCCCACCTGCCACCCCATGCAAACACTAACACCGTCCATGCACCCCCCCCCCCCCCCCTACCCCCTACTGATGCCCTTCGATCATTGCCCCTCCCTACCCCAGCCGTCATGGTACTAGATAGCTGTATACTGTATTGCTGCTACATGTATACCCGTCCCACCTCTACCCACCAGCACACCCACCTGCCATGCTCTACCCACAACCCCTCTTGACGCCCTTATTCGGTCATTGCCCTCCACACCCACCCACCTGCCAGCCACTGTCGGCATGGCCCTTCTAGCTACATGTCCGGTGGAGGGGGAGGGGGAGGGGGTATGGAGAGAGGAGCAGGGGAGGGGGTAGCATGGAGTGAGTGAGACTGTGGCAGCCTATACATGTGAGCGCCTCAGAGGGACTCGGAGGGGGGTCGCTGAGCTGGAGCAGGGTGGGAGGGGGGAACATCTATAGCGTGGCTTGCGGCGTCGCCTTTCCTACTGACCGGATGTGATGCTGTACGATCCGAGCTGCGCGGACAAAGCGCGCGGCAATCCAGGCCGACGACCGCCTGTGACCTCTGCTGACCTTCACCGGACGCCATGTTGGTCCGGGGCGGCAGGGGGCGCTCCAGACGCCGCGCAGGCGCATTGTGTACAGAAGCAGAGCAGAGACGCAGGGCGGACGCAGCAACTGACACTGTATACAGTAGACAGAATGTAGCATGAATAGGGCGCTGTAGGTCTATATGACATATACATGTAGAGTATCTGTAGGTCTATATGATATACATGTAGAATAACTGTAGGGCTATGTGACATATACATGTAATCTGTAGGTCTATATGACATACATGTAGAGTAACTGTAAATACCGTACCGTCACATTTAAGCGCCGGGTATTGAATAAGCGCCGGTCTTGTATAAGCACCGGGGGTATGAGGGTCTTGAAATTACTGTCGCCGTGTCGATTTTTAGCAGAAATGCTGTGTCATTGTGTCGCTTTTTAGGTATATAAGAACTTAGAGAAAAATCCCTGTGGGTCGATTTTTATCCCTATTTTTCCTGTGTCCATCGATTTTAAAAAGGGCCTAAAACGGCTGTGTTGCTGTGTTGCCCGTGTCGTTTTTTACCCATGTAGAGGCACATACACGTAGAGTAACTGTAGGTCTATATGACATGCACGTAGAGTAACTGTACATAGCACTAAGTGTACCATGAATAGGGTCGTATAGGTCAATTCAGCATGTAGTATAACAGTGTATATAAATAATTGTATTGCTATTCAGCATGTAAAGTAACAGTGCATAAAACGAATTGCACCATGGATAGGGCCTACTGATCTAATCAGCATGTAAAGTAGCATGTAGCAGTGTGCATAAGTATACGGGACTAGCATATCCTGGTACCTCAGGTAGTCGGGGGCTAAACCCCCATCTCCTTATCAGGCTAATCCCCTCCCCTCACACCTAGAAGAATGGAAGAATTTACCCATGATGCATTACTCTTGAGTTGGGGGCCTAACCACAATGCATTGCTCTGAGCCAAGATCCCAGTGGGCACAAAATTCTGTTCAATGTTGAATCAACGTTGAATCAACATTGAATCAATGATGACAACCATTTATCAATGTTGATTCAATGTTCTGTGCCCACTGGGATGGCGGCCCCCATAGCCTATTGCGCTAGTGCCGTATACGTGTAGCATGGAAAGGGCCATACACCGAGTTCGCAGGTTCCTTAGTAGGGGACACCATTGCTTGATCTGGTAGCTGGCGAGATAAGCACCGATACAGCAATCACAATGGGTACAAGTTGTTACACCCCCTAAGAATTCCACAGTGAAGGCCAAGGAGTCATCTCATTAGTTGATAATGCATCCAGCTACAGGGCTATATGCCTCTAGCGAGATGCATTATCAACCAATGAAATAATTCCCTACATTTTCTGTGGAATTCTTGGGTACATCACGTAACAACTGGTACCCATTGTGATAGCTGGTATCAGTCCTTATCTCGCTGGTACCGCTATCCCTACCCTGGAATACAAAACAAGCACGTATTCAAGATCTGTTTTAGTGCTTAAGATACATTTGAAGACTCCCCTTACCCGGCGCTCATAAATACGAGACTGGTGCTTATATACAACCCGGCCCTTAAACGCGACGGTACGATATACCGCAGTGACAGTGAGTGTATATTACGTAGTATTGGGATGCATTGTATAGTTTGAATTTGACGTGTGAGTTGTTCCATACATCAGCCAAGTCTATTTAATTGTAACAAATAGAAATACAAGATGTACATGCATGTAATTGTGTAATACATACAGGTGTGTATGCAACCTTGAGTATAGACGAATTTGTAATATTATAGGTCTCCAATCATGAATAGGTAAACCAGGAGACTAGTCACAGTAGTAAGAGGACTACAGGACACCTTGTACGTTATACGTGGAGGCACATTCCTCTGTGTTCCTCCGACTAGAACACAGTGTATTTATTTCCCTCTGCACAATCTAAATGATTACCCTGGTCACTGCGCATGACGGGTAAATCATACAACTATAAAACATAGATCTGAAAAAGAGGTATATCAATGTCCCAGAGATGCCCCTCAGTCATCGACAAAAAGGAGGAAATCCTACAATTGTGGTCAAATTTCTGTTGGAAATTAACATAGTTTTTCCCGACACCAAACTCTACACCTATGAGTCCAGGTTGCGGTGAGATTAAAAATATTATTTTCTCAAAATAATATTTATTTCTTCACCAAGACACTTACTCTGTAGTTTAACCACAGGGTAAGGGATGATATCAATGAATAATTTAATACAGAAATTTCAGTCAGAAAGTAGGAGAAGTGGCATCTCTGGTGTACGTAAAAGACCCTAGTGTAAGACACATAGGGTCCTTTGTATACTGCATGTGAAGATACCCCTCTCGATATATACAGCTGTTTAATAATGTATACTTGTAAAAGGAAGACTTCTTTTCTTCCCTTGCTACAGGTTTGATAAAAGATGTACGCCATGCCTCCTCCCCTCCACCTCCCACTTCCATTTAGCAGGTACGTGGGATAGAGCTCTCCTGGGTGTGCGGACAAACGTTCTGCGAGTAATGTTGATATTAAATCAATAATCTCTTTTAAAAAAAACCCACCGGGGACCCTGCCACCAAACCCCCGTTTAGGATTATGTATCAAGTCTTTAAGATTATACATTAAGACTATAAAAAAGATCTTTAAGACTTTAAGGTTCGACATTAAGATTATGAGATTATAATCAAGACTATAACATTATACATTAAACAAAGATTATGTATTGAGATTTTAAGATAATACATTAAGACTATAATCTTAGATATTAATAAGACCATAATATTATACATTAGAAATAATATTATACATTAAGACCTAGGTTTTCCAGCCAAATGAAGGCTACTCCTATGCCGTCTGGCCTTCAGAACACCTAGCGTCAGTAGAACTAATTAAGATCATGCACGGAATGTTTGTCCACACACTCTGGTGAGCTATCCTGTATTTGCATTGAGCAGGGTGCCTCTGTATGCCCCTACCCTGCACTATCAGAAGTTAGTGTAGCTGCACAGTATTATTATACTGTAGATTTACAGTATCAAAGGACATATTTTGGGTTTCCAGTATTGCATACTGTTAATCTACACTCACCTACTGTAAACCCCACACACAGGACGTCCTGGGTTCTTGCCGCCACTGAACACATTTGGTATTACTATTGGAATGCAGATGAATCAGACTAATAGACCTACTCAAAATTGAAAGGCTAGTATTGCTATGTAAATATAGGCAGGTTTACGTTTCAACTTTGTCAAGAAAGATCTGCAATTACTGTAAACCAATAATATCTCCTTTTAGACCAAATGTAGAAAAAAGGTGTGTTTCAGGTTACCCGACCCTACCTAGCAAAACAGGGCCGACCCTAGAAATTTTCATCGAAGTTTGAAAAAATATTTATGTTTTAAGTGATTCTAGGGCTATTTCAGGGTCAATTTGATAGTCTACGAGTCTAAACCATTGTCGGCTAATTGGCGCTGAAGTTTGCGAGTCAATTTTTGGGTACTTTTCAGTCCAAAGTAAAAAAAAAAAAAAAAAAAAAAAAAAAAAAAAAATCCGACCTACCCTACCTAGATTTTCAGACTATGTAACCTGAAACACACCTTTTATTTTGTTTGGTCTTATACTGTGCAGCTACAGTTACTTCTGACAGTGTGCTGTGCAGCTACAGCACTTACTGTTAACAGTGCCCCCTGTACAGTGAGACACATGGCCTGTACATCAGACACAGATATGTCGTCTGCTCTTCATGGAGGTGGACCATACCGATTGATCAGATTGCTTTTTATACAAATACCACCCCCTTTTGTACATCCATCCCCGTGAAGATTGATTAGGACACACTATAGCCGAACTGAGCGCTATTCCCTATGATAGCAGCTATCGTATTTCAACAGGGACATACTTCTACCACGTAGCTTGCTATATACAGGGTAAGTGAGTAAATAGACGATTGTGGGGCAGTGTATAGGGTGAAACAGATTTGTCTTTCGTTTGTCTCGTCCCTAGAGCCATGCGTTCTACCCATGCGTCCTCCTGTATATATACTCCTGCGTCCCTTCCCCCTTACATCCCCTGCGCCCCCCTGCGCCCCCCTGCGTCCCCCCTGCGTCCCCCTTCCCCTCCCCCCCCCCTCTTCGCCCCCCCCCATCCCCCGGGCGGGGATGTAGCATGTGACGCCGTCTCCTGTACACTGACCAGGGGGCACGTTCGGAAACCGTCACACGGAGCAACCAAAGGGCTTTGGTGGTATTGTCCTTAGAGACTGAGCTTAGACCTTCTGCGTGAAACATGGTAAATTCAATCCTCTTGGTTTGGCTACTGACTAAGGGCTATCATATTTAATGCCCTGCACTCTCCTGGACAGAATTATTGGGGGTCAGGGTTGGTTGGTCACCTGCAATAATAGTGTTTAAGGCTGTGTCTCACGAAATTGGGCCAGGTTGAAAGTCTATGACCGGGTGCAATCTATGACTGGGTCCAATCTATGACTGGGTCCAATCTATGACCGGCTTGAAAGAAAACGTTTTTCTTTTAGGGCAGATGTAGATAGAAATTGAAATAAAATGAGTGATATAAAGTCTTAAAACACCCATTAACATTTTCCACCATTTACATCTTCATCTGCCCTAAATAAAGCGTTTTTTCCCAAGCCGGTCATAGATTGCGCCAGTCATAGATTGGCCCGATTTCGTGAGACACAGCCTTAATGTCCTGACCAGGTAGTCTTTATCATGTATGTCAAATAAAAGAGTCTATTTTTTAAAAAGGTTGTCGTTCTCAAGTGTCTATTATTTCCACTGGTATTGAATACGATACATTGACTGAACCACGGCGATACATAGCAGTTACTGGTCCTGTTATTCACTGAATATATGCCACATTGAACATCTATGGGCAAACTTTTCTAATTACCTGACAATTCCAAAGAAAAATGTCTTTGTCAAAAAGACTAACCCTAATAATCTTATTGCATCTAGACTGAGGTGGGTTATTGGCGGATTAGTAACTGACCTCAACAATCTGGGTTGGGCATATGGAGGGGCCAAAAATGAGCTTAGGTTGTTGGTTACTGGATCACAAAGAGTATCAGCGTGGGCACTATAAAACGTGAGCAGTCATGGTCAAAGGATGCTTCGCACGGGGCGCGCCGACTACACTGAAAAAGTAAACTCGTCTCCAGACTCATCGAAGTGACTGTCATAAAATAAACGAGTCAAAAGTTGTCTAACGTATCAGGTTACCATCCCACAAATAGAATCTGGAGCTGGCAAATGTCGGGTTTTGGGCTGGCACATACCAGGTGGGTCTTCTATCTGCAGCTAGAAGACCCGCTTCCTTGTCACTTAGACAAGTTTGTGACTCGTTTATTTTATGACTGTCACTTTGGAGAGTCTGGAGACAAGTTTATTTTTTGAGTGTACTCCTTCTGCGAGACTGCCCTATAATATAGAGAATGAGCTGAAGTGCCGTTTTATTCTGTTTCTCACACATGTAATACTGCCATTTGTTTATGTTTACATTCACATGAGTTCCCCTCAGCGTCCCCTATTTTATTCAACCACAATTTTTTGAGTAATAATTTAACTTTTTATTCACCAGAAGTTTTTGCTCGTTTACAGCGAATTTTCCTTGGTTTTGCAGTCCTGCTTTGCTTATTCCATTTTCAGAGTTTCATAGAACTGTGCCTGACTTGATGTTGGACCCAGAAGTAACATGTGTATTTATGGAGTCATACCTCATCATAACACAGCCCATGGTGTCCTACATACGGGGACAAAACATGCTCCTTTTGTTAACCCTTTAATGACAGCATGGTCCTTATGTAGTCATAATGCAATAATACATCTATTGGTAGTTCATGTACATGTAACTCTCCAGGTATGCGTCCGTGCATCATGCCGACCTTATTGGGTTGAGACACTCCCGAAAGGGTCGGCATGATGCACCAATGTAGCGCCGGCGAGTTACTCGCCGGGGCTGCATTGCTGCATCATGACGACAAATGTCATCATTTAGCGACATCCGTCCTTAAAGGTTTAAGTAGCTGAGGTAAGACTTACCCCCAGGACGCCCACGGAGCCTATTACCGTCAGTTACGGCCGCTATCTGGGGGCAGCCCGGGGAGGCACTGCATGGGGCCACGTGCACCGGAAAACTGTTAACCCTTTAAGGGCCGCGTAGTGCCTTAACCCATTAGCCTATTTGGATGCATTATCGGCTGATACATCCACAAAATCATACTGCAAAGTACTACATTGGGCCTGTTTGTTGAGGGTGTATCGGCCGATAATGCATCCAAATCTGCTAATGGGTTATGGCCCTAAGTGATTTAATGGGCTATGCTCTTTGTCGTCATGACGCCTGAATGCAGCCCTAGCGATTTACTCACCAGAAGTGTATTGATGCATTATGACGACCCTACAGGGTTGATACGCACCAGCTGGGTTGGTATGATGCATGGAAGCAGCCCTGACAAATTGCTCGCTAGAGCTGCTTCACTATATCATAATGCTAAAGGGAATAATGCATTAAAACACTGGGCGGTCCTTGGAGGGTTAAAGAAAGTCAATTTATTGTTTTGACTAATTTATCCATTTCTTTCCAAATTACTAGAGTAAAGTAAAAAGGACAACGCCTTGGGGATTGGCTGTACTGTAGTTACCATAACTTTCAGTCAGACAACACAAATGGTTATTGACATGTTTTACTGACTCCCAAATCACGAGATCGGGCCATGGTGCACAACACCTATTCCACTAATGACTAAGGCAGAATAACAACAAAGGGAAATTGTTTCCGGTCAGCATATATATATATATATATATATATATATATATATATATATATATATATATATATATATATATATAAATATATGTATATATATATATGTCATGTACCTACAACAAGGAGGGGACTTGGACGTATCATGTGGAGAGCAGAAGGGTACCTCCTCAAACTAATCAGTCAAAGGGAAGATCAGAGAATAAAATTTTGTTGCTATGATTTCCCTCTTCATTTCCACCTCTCTTTTTTATTTAAAGACAAGTTCACCTGTTTTCAGCAAAATAAAGCCTGTGCTTTGTTATGCTAATACCAGTATAGGTAAAATGAAGTTTTGATATGAAAGCCCAAAAAAGGGATTTCCATGTTGTTTTTGTTTGTTTTGTTCTCCCCTCTGTCAAGAGCTTTTTAAACATATTTCTATTTCTTTTGACCCTCCGTCCAAAATATTTGCTGTAAATGCCCGCCATCCAACTTACAACAAACAATGTATCAAAATAAGGTGGCCCGAGGAGGGAGGGGCCTCTGGGTCTGAGGTCTGTACAAGAGTGGGCAGTTCTTGTCCCTCCCTCCTCAGCAGTATAGGAAATAGCAGACCGCCCCAGAGGCCCCCCGCAGAGAAAGGCTCCGAACGCGGCCGCAGTAGTCGCCATACATCAGGCGTTCTGATCAGGCACCCATCTGGGCGGGGGGCGTATACATGAGTCTCGGCATGTCTCGTGGAGTCTCGTGGCGGACGAGGACACAGACACCCCACGTGATAGATGCGGCTTGTTCCTGCAGTACAGACTGACCAGCAAACCGCATCTAGCTGTGTGGGGCACCCGGACTGGGCTACAGGGGGCTTGGGGCTCTCATCTACTGCAGCAGCACCACCAGTATGTTTATAGGGTGGGGGCTGTACTAGGGTATATATATATATAGTGGACATGTATGCCTACTGTAGTGACATGTATACGCACCGGGTCTTTGAATAGGCGCCGGTCTAGAATGAGCGCCGGGGGTAGAATGATATTGGAATTAATCAATACAGTATAAACTAAGTTTTGAATAAGCGCCTGTCTTGAATAAGCGCCGGGGTAGAGTGGTATTGGAGTTGATAAATACAGTATAAACTAAGTTCTGAATAAGCGCCGGTTTTGAATAAGCGCCGGGGTGGAGTGGTCTTGAGTAAGCGCCGGTCTTGAGTAAGCGCCGGGGGAAGAGTGGTACTGCAATTAATTAATACAGTATAAACTTTAAGTCCTGAATAAGCACCTGTCCTGTATTCATAAGCGTTGGGGCATAGTGAAATTGAGGGTTCTTCCTCAGGGGTGAACAATGTGAGTGTTCCTTTGTATATATTTCATGCAATCAATCTCTATGTGCACAAGACATTATTTCTACATCATAGCATAAATGTTTATATACATCTATTCTTACTTATTTTTAATCATTTATACTGGCAAATGCACAGGGTCGGACCTATGTATGCAGACCCCTTTGGGTTTACCGGAATGCTATCATTAAGAATGAAAGTCAATTAATCAAAACAATATCATAACAACATTTATTCCTAATTGGTGCTATTAAAATAAGATGAGCTAAAATGGTTATTAGTGTAGTCCGTATCTGTTCAGTTGTGTTTTTATCGTCATTATTTTGGCATTAATGAATATACAATCATTGGTGTGCATTCATGTACCTACACTGCAAGAAGTAACTGCACACACAGAAAAGTGAGAGTCATTGTCGCTAAAACTACCCTCACCTGAGGGTCAGGCACTGTCTGACTCTTAGGTGAGGGTAGTTTTAGCGACAATGACTCTCACTTTTCTGAGGGTGTGTAGCTGCACAGCGAGTTATACTTTAGAATTACAGTATAAAAGGGGGTATTTTTGGTTTCAAAACCAAAGATACCTCCTTTTATACCATAAATGTACAGTATAACTCGCTGTGCAGCTACAGTTACTTCTGGCAGTGTATGTATACATGTATGAGAAGATTGCTGCTCTGTAGATGTCTTGATGTTCGTAGTATGGAGGGTGAGCAGTGACTCCACACCACAATGTGGTCTGTTAGGGACGAGGCATTTATTGCTGGGGGGGGGGGGGGCTAATTGGTGAATATCGGGCGGGGGGGGGGGGGTTAATAACTAAATATGGCTAATTTGACTCACCCCTGACAATCCAATCAGTGCATTGTTGGTAAATCTGTTATCAGCCACTGTTCACACCTGGGAACAACAGGCACAAATAAGACTGATTAGGCTGATAGGTGGAATCTCAACTTTATCTGTCCACATATCTTTAATAATCACCTGAAGAAGTTTAATCCCTATTGTATCAGGTGTGACGTGAGGGACTTAGTGTGATTGGGAGACAATACAACATATGGCCACCTAGAGAAGTGTTACTGCTTTATTTCTCTGAGATCTTAAATGTTCACACTTCTTTAAGCTCATCTGATTAAGGGACATTTAATAGAGAAACAATAGATCTAATTTATACCAAAGATAAACAGATAGCAAATAAGAGAGAATCCTCCAAAGTAAACTACACAAAGAGGGCAAATGGAGGCTTGACACGAGACTACCTGAGCCTCCTGGTACTTGCCTCTAGAACCAGCATATATAGCCCCCCCCGTAAAGTACTAAATGTGCGTCCCCTTAGTAGAGTTGGTACAGCGCTAACGATGTAAGGTGGGGACATTAGAGCCCCAATGGACGATCTATTATTCACATGTTCATTTCCACGCTCCCAGCATTCAACACGGTAAAACAGCGCTCCTTTGGCAAAGGGAGATAAATTCCATTCCAGAGATTTAAAAAAGAAAAAGAAGAAAAGAATTAAACTCACCAGTAGCCTGGCTTTATTAGTCCCTGCTTCTGTAGTAGACTGTGGGGGGGGGGGGGGGGCATCATGGTGGGTGGGTGGGTGGGTGGGGGTATAAAAAGCTGAAGGTCGCAATGCGGAGGCTGTACACATATATATAGGTACACCAGGGAGCGAGCAATTAAAGCATCGACCTGCCGGGTATTCTGAGCCACTCCCCAACCTACATGTACCTAGGGTGGGTTGGGGTGGGTGGTCGGGGGCAGAAGTGGGGGGTATTGAGTTGAGGGGTGGGGCAGTAGTGCTTTGCCAGCAATGGCAATGGCGACCATGGAAAGTTGAAGTTGCTCTTTATTTATAACTGTTAGCAGCAAAGTTGTAGCGGCGATGTGCTGGCGGCAAGGTGTGTATACATACAACATTGTGGGCAGAACAAAGACTTCGGTGCTGGCATCGCCTGTAGTACTACCCCCCCCCCCCCCACGTGTACCTCAACCCCCTCCCCTTTAAGGACCGCATAGTGTTTTAATGTGCTATGTCCTTGATCTTCACCATGAAGCATGAATGCATCACTGGAGAGTTACTCGCCAGGGCTGCATCCAAACATCATACCCATGCACCCTTCACTCAGGAACGTATCAACCCCATAGAGTTGGACAGATGAATGAATGCAACTCTAGCAAGTTACTGGCCAAGGCTACATTCATGCGTCATCACGAGCAATGTCATGATACAGCAAAGCACTATGCAGCCCTGGCAGGGTTAACTCCACCCTTCGCCATGTCCCTGCCCCCCTCCCCCACAGAGAGCAGCTCACAGAGCAGCTCACAGAGTAGCTCACAGAGCAGCTCACAGAGCATTTTACAGAGCAGCTCACAGAGCAGCTCACAGAGCAGCCCACAGAGAGCAACTCACACAGAGCAACTCACAGAGCGGCTCAGAGCAACTCACAGAGCAGCTCACAGAGCAGCTCACAGAGCAGCTCACAGAGCAGCTCACAGAGCAGCTCATAGAGCAACTCACAGAGAGCAGCTTACAGAGCAACTCACAGAGAGCAGCTCACAGAGCAATTCACAGAGCAACTCACAGAGAGCAGCTCACAGAGCAGCTCACAGAGATCAGCTCACCGAGCAACTCACAGAGAGCAGCTCACACAGAGCAACTCCCACAGAGCAACTCCCACAGAGCAGCTCACAGAGCAGCTCACAGAGAGCAGCTCACAGAGAGCAGCTCACAGAGAGAAATTCACAGAGAGCAGCTCACAGAGCAGCTCACAGAGCAGCACATAGAGCAGCTCACAGAGCAGCTTACAGAGCAGCTCACAGAGTAGCTCACAGAGCAGCTCACAGAGCAGCGTAGAGAGCAGCTCACAGAGCAACTCACAGAGCAGCTTACAAAGGAGCTCACAGAGCAACTCACAGAGCAGCTCACAGAGCAGCTTACAGAGCAGCTCACAGAGTAGCTCACAGAGCAGCTCACAGAGCAGCTTAGAGAGCAGCTCACAGAGCAGCTCACAAAGTAGCTCACAGAGAGCAGCTCACAGAGAGCAGCTCACATAGAGCAGCTCAATGAGCAGCTCACATAGAGCAGCTCTCACAGAGAGAAATTCACAGAGAGCAACTCCCACAGAGCAACTCCCACAGAGCAGCTCACAGAGAGCAGCTCACAGAGCAGTTCACACAGAGCAGCTCACAGAGAGCAGCTTAGAGAGCAGCTCACAGAGCAGCTCACAGAGCAGCTCACAGAGCAGCTCACAGAGAGCAGCTTACAGAGCAGCTTAGGGAGCAGCTTAGAGAGCAGCTCACAGAGCAGCTCACAGAGAGAAATTCACAGAGAGCAGCTCAGAGAGCAGCACACAGAGCAGCTCACAGAGCAGCTCACAGAGTAGCTCACAGAGCAGCTCACAGAGCAGCTTAGAGAGCAGCTCACAGAGCAACTCACAGAGCAGCTTACAGAGCAGCTCACAGAGCAGCTTACAGAGCAGCTTACAGAGCAGCTCACAAAGTAGCTCACAAAGTAGCTCACAAAGTAGCTCACACACCAGCCCACAGGGCAGCTCACAGAGCAGCTCACAGAGCAACTCACCGAGATCAGCTCGCCGAGATCAGTTCACACAGCAGCTCACATAGAGCAGCTCTCACAGAGAGCAGCTCACATAGAGCAGCTCACAGAGCAACTCACAGAGCAGCTCACAGAGCAGCTTACAGAGCAGCTCACAGAGTAGCTCACAGAGCAGCTCACAGAGCAGCTTAGAGAGCAGCTCACAGAGCAGCTCACAAAGTAGCTCACAGAGAGCAGCTCACAGAGAGCAGCTCACATAGAGCAGCTCAATGAGCAGCTCACATAGAGCAGCTCTCACAGAGAGAAATTCACAGAGAGCAACTCCCACAGAGCAACTCCCACAGAGCAGCTCACAGAGAGCAGCTCACAGAGCAGTTCACACAGAGCAGCTCACAGAGAGCAGCTTAGAGAGCAGCTCACAGAGCAGCTCACAGAGCAGCTCACAGAGCAGCTCACAGAGAGCAGCTTACAGAGCAGCTTAGGGAGCAGCTTAGAGAGCAGCTCACAGAGCAGCTCACAGAGAGAAATTCACAGAGAGCAGCTCAGAGAGCAGCACACAGAGCAGCTCACAGAGCAGCTCACAGAGCAGCTCACAGAGTAGCTCACAGAGCAGCTCACAGAGCAGCTTAGAGAGCAGCTCACAGAGCAACTCACAGAGCAGCTTACAGAGCAGCTCACAGAGCAGCTTACAGAGCAGCTTACAGAGCAGCTCACAAAGTAGCTCACAAAGTAGCTCACAAAGTAGCTCACACACCAGCCCACAGGGCAGCTCACAGAGCAGCTCACAGAGCAACTCACCGAGATCAGCTCGCCGAGATCAGTTCACACAGCAGCTCACATAGAGCAGCTCTCACAGAGAGCAGCTCACATAGAGCAGCTCACAGAGCAGCTCACATAGAGCAGCTCACAGAGCTACGCCCAGGAGTGCGGCTTGGAGCGGGAGACAGGTGTATTGTTGTTTGATCTGCTCCTCCTGTAGCTGTTGGGTGTGTGTGTGTGGGGGGGGGGGGGGAGGTACGTGCTCACCTACACCCCCTCCCCCTCCTGTATACCCCCACTCACATACACACATACAACCCACCAACCATCTACCTTTACCCCTTTGATGGCCGCATAATGCTTTAATGCAATCTGCCCTTTATCGGCATGATGCATGGATGCAGTCAGGCTGCATTCGCGCATCATGCCAACTCTACAGGGTTGATACCCTCCTCAAGAATCGGCATCATGGTGCATAAACACAGCCCTGGCGAGTTACACACCAGCAGATCATCCATGCATCATCAGCCCAACCCAAGGACAATACACCCTTTAAGGACGGAATGATACCTTAATGCATCATGCCCTTGGCCGTCATGATGCATGAATGCAGCCCGGGTGAGTAACTCTCCAGGGCTGCATTCATGCATCATGATGACCCTACAGGGTTGAGACACTCATAAAGGGTCGGTATGATGCACCAATACAGCACCGGCAAGTTACTCGCCGGGCCTGCATTAGTGCAACATGAGGACACATGTCATCTTTTAGGGACATCCATCCTTAAAGGGTTAAAGTACTCTGCCATCACTAAAGGGTTAAGCCTCCTCCAGGTGGTGGTGGAAATAAAGGGCGCGCGGCGGCGGCCACGGCCATGATGTGGGCCGCGCCAAGGCCATGGCGGCCTCACGGGAGGCTCGTTAGAGCATGCTGGAGGAGAAACCTCCTCCAGGGTTCAGTTGGTGAACGCTGGGTCTGCACTCAGCCCCCAGACAGACACCATCCAGGTTCTGAAAACATGGAAATAAGGGGGGGGGGGTACAGAGGGGTCTCCCCCCTGAGGTCGGAAAGTCGTCGAAATTAAGGGCCGCACGTCACAAAGTCGCTTTTTGAACCCTTTATCCTATTGGCAATTTTGTTCAAAAGTCGCCAGGTTGCATTAATTATTGCCCAGATCGAAAAGTCGCCTTGAAAATGGCCCAGGTCGCCAGGTTGCTTTTGACCCATGAGCACCCACAAATAAGAGGAGATTTACAACTTCTTTGTGTGTCTGTGGGAAATGCGGTCGATTTTAAAAGGTGTGAACATGGGTGGTGTCATGCTGGTCTCTGGAGTGCACCAGGGTGAACGCACCGGAGGAGGCGCTGGGCGTGGGTTAGTGGGGGGGGGGGGGGGGGTAGTACTAGTAGTAGGGCGCGGCAGGAGTTGGGGGGTTGGCGCTGGCACGGTGGTGCGCTGAGGCCGTGCGGTGCAGCGGAGGGGTATGCTGGGTGGTTGGCAGGGTACGTGGCCGGGCCGCTCCACCCAACCTTTCCCAATCTTGTGTGTAATGCACACGTCGATATGTCGGTGTGTTAGGTGGCTGCTGGGGGTGGGGGGGGGGGGGGTGCAGGGGGCATGGAGTACAGCCAGGGTGGCCGCCCTCCATGGCTGCTGCATGTCATAGTGGTGGTGATGGGTACTGGGAGTGGGAGTACTGTGGGTGGGCAAAAAAAAAGAAGTATGTTTCCAGTAACATGTACATAGCATGGACAGATCCAGGACTTTTTTTTCTTCTTTTTTTTTTTTGGGGGGGGGGGGGTTGGCGGGTGGAGGGGGGAGGGCACCAAACATCAAAGTACCGAAAAGCGTCGATCATGAGTCGCGGTGGATCAAACTGTCATTAGAAAAATTCAAAAGAGGGAGATCCGAACCCCTGGAACCCACGGCCCCTCCCCATAGACACACACCATAGTGGATGACCCAGTGATTAGAAAATAGGGGTTCACCAACTTAGCCAAAAACTTTAAAGTGATCTGTAGGGGTCACAAGGGATCGAAAAACTTTAGAAAACTTGATTTCTTTCCCCAAGGAGTATAAGGGGTGAGGCTGATCCACCCCCTGGGACCCTCTTCGAACCACATTTATAAACACAGGAACTATAGACAGAACTGTCCATTCCTTCGCAGTGAAGCTAAAAATGCAACCAATTACATTTGTATAAGCAAAAATATGAAGACATTTTAGAACATCAAAATTGTGTATCTGTAACTGTTTTGATGAACACGGGCGGGTGACTGGGAACGCACACTTTTTGGGCCTTGAGATAATATGCCCCCTCCCACCTCCACCTCCGCCTCCCCCACCCTTCCTCCAGGGTCTTTATCTCCGTCAGATATCTGCACCCTGTGAGCCTGCATGGATACACTAACAAGCCCCCTTATCATTTTAAATGTTTGCAATACAAAGAAAATGTTCTTTAAATCATTCCCGATGTGAGTGCAGTCGTGATATCGAGTATGCATGGAGGCGTAGGTAATGTATAATACAGGGTTGGGCGTGAGGGGGGAGCTGTAACCCTCTAAGGACGGCAGGTCGCTAAAATATGTCATTTGTGGTCATAATGCCCCAATGCAGCCACGGTGAGTAACTCACTGGTGCTTCATTGGTACTTTATGCCGGCCCTTCGGGAGTGTCTCAACCCTGTAGGATCGGCATGGTACTTGAATGCAGCACTGGCGAGTTACTCACCATGGCTGCATTCATGCATCCTGACGACCAAGGGCATGACACATTAAGGCATTATGCCGTCCTTAAAGGTTAACCCTGTAAGGATAGCAGAATGCCTCAAGACGTCATGATGTCGTCATGATGTACCAACAGTGACTTTGATGAATCATGCTAACACTTCAGGTTGAACAAACTGTATCAGTAGATTTGTATCACACATAAAAACACACATTGGGTCAGCATGATTCATGAATGCAACACTGACGAGTTACTCACCGGCGATAGATAGTACAGATGGATACTTGTATCATGGGGATAATAGGGCGTGGTGCATTAATGCGAAATCCTAGCATCTCAAATTAGCATAAACCCCTGCCCAGTAAACAAAAAACGTTATACAACATTTTATAACGTTATATAAGGTTTCCCTAAGACACCTTACTATCGCATACCGTTATATGAAGTTATAAAACGTTATTTTGACGTAAAATAACGTTTTTGTGTTAACTGGGCATGGAGACTTCTCATGGGTCATTTACAACATATAATCCATACTCAGCCCAAATATGGAAGTGATTGACCAAGCCATATCGATACTACAGCCTTCCACAGAATGGGCATCTTTACACTGGTTTCCCTGAATCATCATTAAAGCCCTCCGCTGGCCGTACAGGGTTAACACATGAGGCTGAGTACCTGAGTGATGCGGTACGCCCCGCCCGCAGTGAGTGCACGAGCATCGAACTATGTACCAGCTCAGCAAATGTCACTCACACAACGACTATAGCCGCTACACAAATAGACAAAAAAGGAAAAGAAGTAGTCACATTGAACTCTTATAACCGACTTAGACTAGACCACCTCATAGACTTTTTTTTTATAGTTGCCCGCTGCCTTCCTCCAGCCCTCTTTGTAGACTCTCTACTAAACCTAATAGAAACATGGAGCGGTGTGTTAAGTCCCTGGCCGCCCGCCCGTCCCGATATAGCCCCTATTAAGACATCCCTGCCGTCGTCTGCAATTCTGAGTTTGATGATGGGGAGAGGAAGGGGGGCACACAGAGGGGGAGGTATATGTCATGACCATGTGCCAATAAAGTTCCCGCCAATTAGCAGCGTCTAAGACTGCCGATAGAGCAAATCAATGTCTGCTTAGGGGCCGGGGGGATGGGGGGGGGGGGGCTCTATCTGTACTGTTCCCATGACTACCGCGTACGAGTCACCATTGCTGCACATGACGTCACAAGTATTTATAAAACATGTATGCTAATGATTCGCCACCCGCCTGACGTGCTCTATCGATGGGGGCCAATCGGTTTACGCCGAGAAGGCAAGAGTTGGCAGGGATGTGCGCTCCTTCCACCCACTGGGTCCAATGCTGGCACAGCCGCCCTCAAACCCTGATCTCATATACCTTGCTGCTGTAAGAATGGGGGGGGGGGAGGGGTAGGGGGCTTTAGCTGGGTCTTCTTCGTGTCATTTCATCAAGTGCATGAACTACTCCCCATTCAATGTATATATGCCAGACTCAGCAGGGGCGTGGCAAGCAGTTTCAAAGTAGGGGGGGACTGAGGGGCAATTTGACCATTTTTGACCCCTTTTTACTTGAAATTTTTGGTTTGACCTTTTTTTGGGTTTTGGTTGCCGTGCCCCTGCCAGATTCGCTAATGTTTATAAGTACCAGTCTGCATTGTTGGTACCGGGTGGTAGGTGTTGGGTAGATTCACTTGGAGTAGGACACAGACTTTGAGACGGAAAATTGATTTTGTGATTATTCAGACATTTTAAGCTCTTTATGTACAGATGATTGTAAAGATTAAGTGATACTCTTTCCAAAAATAAACATCAGAAGGTGCATTGTACTTGAATAACCTCAGGTTCCACTGTCCATCTCAGGGTAGGTGTCCCACTCATGGTAAATATACCCTATGTAGGATCTACTGTAGTTTTACCATATATACTGCGCTATACGTGTACATGGGCAGTAGAATGTAAATTGGCAGTAGAAAAGATAGTATTTTCGGCTGAACCATTTACAGTGTATCTATTCATGACAAATGAGTAGCAGTTATAGGAATTGTAGTGGAGTTGGGGGAATATTAGTATTCTCTCATTCTCATCTTAATTCTCTTTGATTAAATGAAGTGCACATATTGATAAATATTCTTCAGAGAAACAAACGATTTAGATAACACAAAGATAAATGCCCCAGATAGGAGAACCCTGCTAGTCTGTGCTGTCTGGATAAACAAAGGTCCACTACACACACAAACAGAAGAAACAGAGGGGTCCAGGTTTCCTCCAAAATGACTCCCCTCTTTAGGGGAGCGCAGGCTGTCTAAGAGAGCCTAGGCGACTCCCTGGATGATATAAGAGAGTAATATAAGAGAGTTGCATTGCTCCCTGGCTCACCTATGGGTGTCACATAAGAACCATGGCTCCTCTAGAGAGGGGAGTCATTCTGAAGACAGCCTGGACTCCTTTTGTCTTATTTATCATGCTGTTTCTTCTCTCTGTGCATGTAAAGTGGCACATCCTGCTTGATACCTTGAAAATACTGAGACATTTTAGATGTAATATCCTGTAGATTAAGAACTGGAGCCTCCACATACCAAGGTAAATAAATCACAAGTGGCATGTATTAGTGTATCACTCACCACAAGTGCTGCCATGTGATAGAAATATAGACAAATTCTGAGAATCTTTTCTAAAATGAAGACTTCCTTTCCACCCTTTCAGGAGTAAAATACATGGCAAGGCTCAGTACGTGAAATGATCCTGGTTTGCAATGATTAATATGTCATGTTGAGCTGTTTATGTGTTTAGGCAAAAAAAGAATTAAAGGGGTGTTTCAGGTTAAGTCTAAGTAGGGTAGGTCGGATTTTTTTTTTTTTTTTTTTTTTTGTTTTACTTTAGCCTGAAAGGTACCCAAAAATTGGCTCGCAAACTTCAGCGGTGACTCGCCAACAACGGCATTGACTCATGGGCTATCAAATTGCTCTAAAGTAGCCCAAAAATTACTTTATATATAAATATCTTTTCAAAATTGGATAAAAATTGCCAGGGTCGGCCCTGTTTTGCTATAGGTAGGGTCGGATTACCTGAAACACAGCTTCTTTTTTATTTGGCCTTATTGGGAAGATTAGGTAGAAAGCCACTTAGATGAAAGAATTGTATTGCAATTTGAAGACATCGCAGACTGTGAAAAGCCACAAAATGTTGATTCAGGGGATGTGTGAAATATGGAACTGCCCATATATGAACTAGAACCCTTTAAAGGCCACATAACGATTTAATGTGCTATGTCCTTGTTCGTGATCAGAAAGCATGAATGTGGCCTTGGCGAATGACTTGCCAGAGGTGCATGATTGCATCAAGACTATCAACCCCATAGGTTTGGCATGATGCTTGGATGCAGCCCTTATGAGTTAAAATGCATGCATTATATGGCAATGAATATACAAATGCCAACGTCCATTGATAACATCTTTGTCATATTTCACGAATGGGGACTGGGGCCATATCCCATGAAGCAGCAGGCTGATTGGGATATGGCCCAGCCCCCATGAGTGAAATACACCAGAAACGGTATCAATGTAGTTGGCATTTGTCTTCATATTTTGACTTGAAGCCATTTAATGAAGGAATGAAAACGTTTCATAGCTCATTGAATATGGTACAATATGGCCACGTTGTATTTGATGGGGGGTATTGAATATGGCGCTTTAGTCCGTAAGCAGAAGAAATCTTGTATTTAAGAAAATGAAGACCCTAATACATTAAAGAATTCCGCGGCCCTAAAGGGTTCAGGACCTCCTAGTGCTTTAAAATGCACTTCCCTTTGTTGGCTTGAATGCATCATGGGGACCCTAGATTCGGTACAATGCCTGAATGCATTCTGCAGACACATCAAAACACTATGCCGCCCTAAGAAGGTTAAGAAATATTGTATCAGAAATGCAATAATGACAGTAATGTCAATGTCATCACCAATTAACCTAGCTCTTTGTCCCGCAGTCTATAAAGAGAACTGAAGAGTCAGGAATTGAAAGTTAATTCCCAACAACGTGTACTTGCACATGACAGTGGTAAATTAGAGGCTCTCTCAACATGGGCGTGTTCCCCGGTAATTGTCTATAACAAGTGAGGAGGAAACCAAAATCCAGGGCAGCAAAATTAACCATTTAAGGGATGTGCAGTGCTTTAATCCGTGATGTCCTTTGTAGTCATGATGCATAAATGCAGCCTTGTTGAGTAACTCGCCAGTGCTGCTTTTATGCATCATTCCAACCCTATGCAGTTGATGCACTCCCACAGTGTCAACATGGTACATACTGGCCAGGGCTGCCTTCATGAATCATAACACCAAAGACCGTAGCTTGTTAAAGCACTATGTGGTATTACACTAGACCAATTTCGGGTATCATTTATGTTGTCTACATATAGCAGGAATGCAGACAATACAGTGATGAGCCCAGGTAAGGGAACAGTCATTTATAACTAGCTTGGGATAGACTACTGGATTCTGAAAACATCAAAGAGTCTCATTTTCTACCTGCACTGATATTCCTAGGCTCCCTATACGACCAATTTCTCAGTCACTAGTACCTGACCTAGTTAGTCATTTTGTGGCCCCCTATACGACCAACCTAGGTAAGTTATTATTGTCTGGTTGGTCAGTACTGACCAACCCACCTTAGTCTTTTAATTTCCAGGGGGAGCCACTGAGTGGTCATCATAGTATCTTACAGGTACCACCAACTAGTGGTATACAAATACAACACACCAATGATGAACCTAGGTTAGCCACTTCTGACTGACCCCTCTATCATTCTTTGAATATAACTTTGCCATTGTGACTAACTCACCTATGACAAACATAGGATAGTCTGTACTGACTAAACCTTTCAATGGATTTTCAGTGTGCCCCACTGATAAGATTAAGGTAATCATGACCCCTGCATAACTCCAAACCAAAGGAGTGCTAATTTATTAACAACAGAGTGGGGGGAGGTTGATTTGGGAACCTGGTTGCTGCTGAGCTGATCTGTCTCCCCCCTCCCCCCCCCCCCCACCACACACCCAAAAATCATGTCCGCACGTAGAATGATGTGTTGTCACTAGTACTCAAATAGTGCTAAACATGTTTGTAATTGCACTTCTGACCCCTAATACAGTCTAAGTGCCCTTCAAACCCCTGATATTTACAAGTTTAATTTATGCATTAAGCTGCCCACTCTTCCTTCAAGCATGTCCACTTGAATACCATTGGTTATCTACTTGACCCAACTAATCGAAATGACCATATTCAGCGTTGATTCCTGCAAGTATGAGGGTCAATTACAATTTATTTAGGGCAGAAACTGTCCATTTCCAATGTCAATTTCAAGAAATGTTCATGTCACTATTTAAAACAATCTTTTGTCGCATGTGACTTGGCCTCATTCTGTATGTCAATCTTAAGAACGGTCTATGTCAAATTTATAAAGTTTTGTCACTGATACTCTCTTTAGTTCCCCCCCTCCCCCCGCTTCACTCAGCCCATATCTACCACGCCCCCCTCCTCCACCTAGATTATTACTTTGTCAGTACCTAAGGCAAAAAAAAAGAAGGTTTGTTTCAGGTCACCCGACCGACCCTATCAAAAGAGGGCCGACCCTACGTTTTTTTATGCAATTTTGAAGAAATTTTCATGTTTTTACCGTTTTTTGGTCAATTTTGGGGGATTCAAAAAAGTTGGTTAGTACATTCATGCTAAAAAGAAAGTTAGAGAAAAAAAAATCCGACCTACCGACCCTACATTTTCCTCCCATGTTACCTGAAACAAACCTTTTTTTTTGTTTGGCCTAATGAGTGGTTTTCAACATGTCACATGGTGGTACACATGACAGTCATGGCCTGCACCTGAACATGGACTAATAAAGGCGACTCTATCTAGAATTAGGTTACTGTGTAATTACATGACAAAGATCAATTATAGAGAAGAGCTATTTCCTTTGATAAATATCACGAAGATGCACTACTTTCTTCTTGGTAGTTAAACCTTTAAGAATGGTATGTGTCTAAATGTAGCAATTGTTATTATGATGAACCAAGGTATCATGTAATTGGCCGGCACTCAATGGCAGCATCATGTCAATGCTTCAGGAGTGTATCAATCATATTACAGTCGGCATGATGCATGAATGCAGCACAAATGAGTTATTCAACAGCGCTGCATTCATGCATCATGATTACATAGGGCGTCCCACTTTGAATCACTGTGCAGTCCATAAAGGGAGGTTGGTAGTTAATATATACATGGAATGTGTGAGAGTTCTGTGACAGGAAACTCCAAATAAGACCTGGTACCTTATAAATGTCTGGTATTTTCAGTAATCACAACCTTGGAGGATATTAAAACATACAAGTTGCATTTGAGGACGATGACAATTAAGGACACATCATGGTATCACTCATGAATGAGCAACGTGTATCATCATTGTGTGTAGTTGGTGTTTCCTGTGTAAAATGATACTTTCTGTACTACTTACATACAATGTAACAAGCAAATCCTTTCATCCTTTCTGCTTGGCTGCTAGCTTAGAAACAAATTTCGATTTCAATATTATTTTCAAGCATTATCCATTGGCCATGAACTGTGACATTTGCACTGTATCACAGGTATGCCTAATTGTTTCTTGATTCAGAAATTGATTAACTATTTAATAAGTCCTGCATTGTGCTTTAATGCAGTGTCCCCTTTCTTGTCATAATGGAGGAATGCATCCCTGGTGAGTAACTAGCTACTGCTGCATTTAAGCATCATACTGTCCCCTCCTGTATGGTCACCATGATGCATCAATACAGTCCTTGCCATAAGACAGCCAATAGCCTTGCCAGGGATGCATTCATGCATCATGATGACAGGGAGGATATCCTAGTACAACATTATGTGGGCCTTAGAGGGTTAACAGAACTCTGATCCAGGTAAAATGGCACAATGAACAGATGAACAGGTATACATGAGGTTGATCAGCCGACCCTTTAAGGACTGCATAATGCCCCAAGGTGCGATGTTCATATGCTGTCATGATGCATAAACACAACGCATTGTGCGCCACCCTTAAAGAGTGTATCAACTCTACGTGGTCTGAGTGTGGCACGAGGCTGCATTCATGCATCATAAATAGCAAAGCGTTAAACCATTATGCTGCCATTAAAGGGTAAAACGTAACTGAGTAATACAAGAATACAGAGCTGTAATGAGTCTCTGGTAGCCACGGTCCCGCAGAACACACAAAGACAGCACATGTGTTATCTAATCATGTGGACCGCTTGGTAGGTAATGAGGTGCAAAATGTTCCTTGAGCTTTGTCTCTGAAAGATGTAGGTCTCTATTATGTAACATCCATTCAATCTATTTGCCCCTAATTGGTGATAAGATAACATGGCCATTGATTTGAAACATCTTGAGATCTACACCCTAACCCCTGGGGTCCTGACCTCTTCAGATCTGTTTTTAGGTTTGCGAGTCTTTATTACCACATGACGGGTTAATAATGTGTGCTATATATCTTGACAATAAAATGAGAATTTTTTTATCGGTTGCTGATTACATTATATCCATAGAGCATAAGGCGATATACGTGGGAATACAGTCAGCCCTCACTTCCTCGAATTTGGGAAATGCAAGGAAGAAATGAGGAAGCAAATTATCCGAGGAAATAAGCCCAAATATAATGAAACATATAAGGCCAGTTACTGGGATTCTGTCTGAGAAAGTGAGGGATTTGAGGTAATAAATGTTCGAGGAAGTGAGGGTCAACTGCAATAAAACAATTAAACATTACTTTAACAGTGACCAATTGCGGACATTTTCAGGGAGGAGATCGGCAAGTTAGGACAGAGAAAACTGAGGAGGATGCTACACATCGATGGCTCGGACCATCCTCTTTGCTTGGTTTCTGACATGAAAGAAAGAGAAGATTAACAAATAAAAGATGAAATTCAATATGTACCGTAAATTACGTGAACCAAACCTTTAGTGCGGGTTATACAATATTCTCAAAGTCAAGGTGTGGGTAATACGAGGGTTTTTGCGAGTATAATACAGTATTAAAACGGCAATTTTCAAACCCCAAGTGCGGGTTATAGGGTTTTCACAAAGTTGGGGTGCGGGTTATACGCAAGATGCGGGTTATACGCGAGAATTTACAGTAGTTGATTTATATATCTTTTCTTTCTTCTTTTCTTCGTCTTTCTAGAGCGGTGATTTTTTAGATATAATTATTTCAACATAAAATGTTAACATGGAATTGTTCATACCTTTACTTAAGGTCCGAATAGTACTTAAATGCACTGCCCTTTGTCATGAATGCATCATGTGCCAAACCTTTGGGAGTGTACCAATCCTGTAGAGTTGGCATGATGCCTGAATGTATCATGCCAACAAATTAAAACACTGGGCAGTCATGAGAGGTTTTAGAATAGAGATGTGTCATTTGTATCAGGAATGCAATAACGACAGTTATGTCGATGTCCTCACCAATTAACCTAGCTCTTTGTCCTGCAGCATACACCGGTCCCTGCCGTACAAAAGAAAACTGAAGAGTCAGGAATTAAAAGTTAATTCCCAACAACGTGTACTTGCACATGACAGTGGTAAATTAGAGGCTCTCTCAACATGGGCGTAGTCCCCGGTAATTGTCCATAACAAGTGAGAAGGAAACCAGAATCCAGGGCAGCAAAATTAACCATTTAAGGGCTGTGCAGTGCTTTAATACATTATGTTCTTTGTAGTTATGATGCATGAATGCAGCCCTGTTGAGTAACTCACCAATGCTGTATTTAAGTATCATTACAATCCTATGCGGTTGATGCACTCTCGCAGTGTCAACATGGTACATAAATACATATACTAAGCCATGGTATCATTATGTCCTCTACACGTAGCAGGAATGCAGACAATACAGTGATGAGCCCAGGTAAGGGAACAGTCATTTATAACCAGCTGGGGATGGCCTGCACAGAGAAAAGAAACAGAGTCAAAAGGGAGTCCAGGTTGTCCCCAGAATGACTCCCCTCTTTAGGACAGCCCAAGCTGAATAAGAGAGCCTAGCTGACTCAAACAAAAGAGTAACACAAAAACCTGGGCTCCCCCTAAATAGGGGAGTCATTCTGGAAGCAACCTGGACTCCTTTTCGACTCTGTTTCTTTTCTCTGTGTGGTGGATTTTTTCAAAACATCAATGTTTTTTTTCCGACGCCCTACCCCTCCCTTCTGCCACATTGATAAGCTTTAAGTAATCATAACCCCTCCCATAACCCTGACTAGAACTTAGTACTCATCTGCCCACCCCCTCCCCCCCCCCCACACACAGACACACACGTACATTAGCTATGTACGTAGAATGATGCGTTGTCACGAGTACTAAAATAGTGCTGAAACGAGGAAGTTTGTCATCACACCTTTGATCCCTACTACAGAAGTGCCCTTCCAACCTTCTGACATTTACCAGTTTAATTTATGCATTAAATTGCCCAATCTTTCTTCCAGCAGGTGTGCTTGTATCTCATCGGTTGTTTGCTTGACCCCAGGGCTTCACCAAATTACTGAAAAATGTTGACCCTGTTCCTCTGATATGAAGGTTTATTTCATGGTAAATTTGACAGCCCCATCGATTAAGCTCTATTGATTTAACCAATGAAACCGTATCTCATCCCTCGGGAAAGAACCCTCACCAGTATTTCACAGCCTGTGACATCATCATAAATTGATCATGTCACCCTTACAAAACAGCATTTTCCAGATTCAATAAGTGGAATTTTGGCAAATGCTGACAAGAATTACATGAAATGCATTGTAAATAGAAAGGAGCAGTCAAATTTCAGTCCGCCCCCCCCCCCCCCCAAATAACCCCCCCCCCCCGACTAGCACCCAATGACCACTCCTTCATATGTCACATGGCAGTACACAAGATAGTATGTCATGACCAGCAGCTGAACATGGACTAACAAAGCGGTCTGGACGCAGAATGAGGCCACATTGTAATTACATGGCACCCGGCTCACAAAGAGCAATTATAGACAAGAGCCATCTCCTTTAGTCAATATGTTGAATATGTGCTATTTCCTTCTTGGTAGTTAACCTTTTACAGACTGAATGTTATCATGTTTGTTTTCAAGATGTCCCAATAAAGGCAGCGCTGGCAAGTAACTCAATGTAGCATCATGGCAATGCTTCGGAGTGTATCAACCCATTATGGTTGGCACAATATATGGATGCAGCACTAGTAAGTTACTCACTAGGGCTGCATTCATATATGATGAAAACAAAAAACACAATGCATTAAAGCACTATATGGCTCTTAAAGAAGCTGGTAGTTAATGAATATGTAGAAAGTGTGTGATGTGTTCGGTATGTGAGTAGTATATGGAGATCGGCATTTGACACCAAATAAGATGTAATTAAAAAATGTCACAATCAACCCTTTAAGGACGGTAAATTTCCATAAGGCACCATACACCTGCGACTTACTCACCAGGACTGCGTTCATCATCCACCATGACGACATAGTGCAATAAAACATTGATAAATGATGGCATGCAAAGGGTTGGCATGATTAGATGAGTCACTGACCGGCAGTTGGTCATGTTGCTTGGTATGTGGGTTGTCACATGCAGTGTAAGTAGTATATGGAAATTGTCATTTCACACAGGGAACACTTAATAAGACTTGGTACCTGGAAATGTATGGTATTTGCAGTAATCACAACCTTGGAGGTTATTGAAACATACAAGGCGCTTTGGGGGACAATGATAATTAGGGACACATCATGATAATGACTCTAAAACGAGCAACGTGCATCACCATTGTGTGTAGGCCCTAGTCGGTGTTTCCTGTGTAAAAGGACACTTTCTGTACTACTTACATACAATGTGACAAGCAAGTCCCAGTATTCTTTCTGCTTGGCAGCTAAATGAAAAATAAATTTCAATTTCAATATGTCATGTGTATAATATTAAAATAGTCTTTCAATAGAGTGAGAAGCCAAGCAGAAAGGAGGGGACCAAAATTTTGATCCATTGAGGGGGGCGGTGCCAGATAAAATGAAAATTGACACAGAAATGTTCACTCCTTTTTAATGAAAACCCTGCACACTACACTGTACAAGTGAACCGAGATATGTTTGTTTCTACACCTTATACGTTGACCATGAACTGTTTGCCATTTGGCCTAATCATTCCTTTATTCAGGAAATGATTAACCATTTAATAAGACCCACATTGTGCTTTAATGCAATATGTGACCTTTTCGTCATAATGCAGTAACACAGCCCTGACAAGTGACTAGCTTGTGCTGCATTCAAACATCATGCATCATTAATGTATTCCAGTAGGTTGGCGACGATGCAATAATACAGCCATTGCAAGTATATTTGCCAGTAGACTTGGTAGGGCTACATTCACGCAACATGAAGAAATGTAGCACATCATAAAGTAGTACACATGCAGTCCTTGAAGGGCTAACAGTACTCTGCTCCAGGTGAAATGCCACAATGAGCAGAGAACAGGTAAACATGAGGTCGATGCCACCTAACCCATTAAGGACAGCATGATGCCTCAATGTATCATCTTCATCCACTGTCATGATGCAACAATGCAGTGCATCATGCCACCTTCAGGAATGTATCAAGGCCATACAGTCAGCATGATGTGTGAATGCGGCACTAGCGATTGAGATGCCAGGGCTGCATTCATGCATTCATGCATCATTAATACAAAACTATTATGTTCCCTTTTGAGGGTAAAATGTATCCGGTAATACAAGAATACAGTGCTGTAATCGGCTCAGGTAGCTAGGGTCCAGCTGGACACACAAAGACAGCACAATTAATATCCATGTGTAATGTAATCATGTTGACTGCTCGGGAGGTAGTGAATTATCTAATACTCAAGTGCAAAAAGGCCCTTAAGCTTTGTCTCTGAAACATGTAGGTCTCTATTATGTAAGTACTTATGTAACATCTAATTTATTATGCTCTAATTGGTGATGGGATAACGTGGCCATTAATTGGAAAATGTCCAGATGTAAACTCCTGACCCCAAGGTGTTGAAGTCTCTAGATCTATACATAGATAAGGCCACTGCAAAAAAAAAGTTGTTTATCATCACAAAGGACTGAACAATTTGTTGAGGGAGGTTTTTTTCTTTCCTCAAGGGCTAAAATGTGTAGGATATGATATGCTTTTCATAGCCAAGATCCGCATTTAAGTATTCAAGAATTAATCGATCATACAAAGTGGGGAAAATGGAAGTTATTTATATCCAACTGCATTACTAGCAGTATTAGCTTTAATTTGATACCAAATATGCCAATATATATCCACTTTTATCATGTTTTTCGGCAAAAATTTCAAAAAAGGTTTTTCTCTAAACCTAATTTCAACGATGCGCGCGGTGATGAGAAACAACTCTTTTTTGAGTAGCCTTACTAAAAAGGAGCAATACAAAAAAGAAGATGCACATTGTGGACATGGATCAATCTTTTAATTGGCTGCTAACACATAAAAGAAGAATAAGTCAATCAAATAAAACAATTTCTATTATCTCTTCTTTCTTTTTCTTCCTCTTCAAATAAAAAAATCGATGTTTTTTCTAGGCAATGATTTTCTATATATTTCAACATCCAAGTTCCAAAAGCAAAGGGGATTGAGCACCTGGGACATCCTTTCTTTGTGCCTGATAAGCATAGCTGAAGATAGAGAATGTGGATATTGTAACAATTAACTGTTTCCTCTGTGCTCTTCCTTGTCGTGTGTCAACGAGTGTCAGGGAGTGATGTTATTCATAGAATACAGCCTTTGTGTTGTGTACTCACTACAGAAAATCGCTGAGTTGGTCTTTTCTTTCATCGTGGGGGAGAGAAGATGCTCGTTTGTGGATGATAATATCCCCCCACCGACACCTTCATTGACCCCAATTTCTTTTGTCATTCCACCTCACACCATCTTAGCATCTTAGAGAGTGGATATGTTTTAACAACGGGGGGGGGGAGCGGATATTTGCGTGAGCGCGTGAAAAATGTCTACCCTACCCCCATTCGAGACGTGTCAGGATTTTCTGCTCCCCCCCTCTTTCACTATAGAAACGTGCAGCTTTTTTTTGCCAAACATCGGTGGAATCCCCCCCCCCCCCCCACCATGGATAAATAATGGCCACCTCTTATGTTATCTTGTATCGGCCCGGTCTCCGCACCCCAGGTACAAGGGAGACCATATCCAGGGGCGCATCAAGAATTTGAAAACGGGGTGTGCGCTATCGGAAAAAATTCTCCTGGGCCACTTTTAGACAAAACAATGACACCCTCTAAATCCGCCACTGCTGGGAATCAGTGTTAAGGCTGATAAAAAAAACATTCCCTTTTCCGCGGATTTTAGGGAGTGATCATTTCTTAACAACAGGGGGGGGGGGTTCCGCGCGGAGCGTGCACAATCTTTTTCAACCCCCCCCCCCCCCGGTCAAGGGGTCAAAATGTTTTACCCCCCCCCCTTGGGGCCGAAAATCGGCTCTAGCAGACCCTTTGAAACATAGTAACGCGCAGGCTTTTTGGCTCAAAACAGGTTAAATTGTTTTGGGTCCACATTTTTTTGCCCCCTCCCCCGGTCAATGGGTCCAAATGCTTTTGCCCCCCCCCCAAAACGCACCACCCCCTCCCCCCGGTTGTTAAAAAATGATCACTCCCTTAGGCTGAAAATTCAGATTTTCCGCTGAATAGCATCTGGCATAGAGGAAGTATTACCCCATTTGTAAGTTGCCAAGATACCTTTGTTGAATTTCTAAAAGAGGATAATTAAAAGCATGTATATAAAGCTGGTGTTGCGGTCACACTTCACAAGCTTAGGTTTAGTAATAGGCCTACTATACTTCCAGTGTAGGTAACTCATGTCAACCATATCTTGTGAAGTTGGGTAACTTGGCCCATATAGACGATTTGATAGAATTAAATGCTACAAATGTGCCAGGTCTCAATTATATTCTGATTATGTAATGCCCTGAGCATCCCCTGCCAAGTGATTTATTGTGGAGATACCAGCTCTTGGATTTGCCTACTCTCTCCTATGCACTGTAACTTGCAAGTCACTATATCAGACTGTCGCGCACTGTCTTATAGTTACAACTTATATATAGAACAAATCTCAGATGACGAGTGTTGACACAAATGTATTGAGCAGAGCCCTAGCATGCACAGGGATGAAAGGGTTTGCCATCTTTGTGATTCATTATCACAACCTTCTGTGATTCCGTCATGATGCACCGGTGATGCCCGGTGACTCATTGGCGCTGCATACCTTGATGCACCATGCCCACTCTTTGAGAGTGTATCAACCCTGTAGGGTACACTCTAAGAACAGTGTGTTGTGGGAACATGCTTTAAGAGTAACACACATGAATTTGCAACACACTTTGAGATTTTACACACTTATGAATTGTAACACACTTTTTGTCAACTCACTTACCTGCTTACACACTTGTGGTCAGAGAGGTGTGTATCATATACAAAAGGGGGCAGCAGCAGTAAAGGTCTATCATGCACCTATGCTACATTCTTACAGCCATAGAGTAGCTGTGGCAGTGGCTCAGTGGGCTAGTCTTTGGACTGAGAACTTGAAGATCCCCGGCTCGATTCCCTATAGGGCTGACTGTCAAATGGAAATGTTTATTTTATAAGAAGGACCATAATATTTTAGCCCCGCCTCAAGAAGTGTCAAATTTGTCTTCCCCTCAGGAGGGGTTGAACTGTTTTACAACCCCCTCCCCAACCAATCCCCTCTACTACAATGAAGGATATGACACCTATTTACTTTGCAATGAGATACATACAAAAACTGTATTATTTGAATCTCATTGAATGAGCAAACTCACTCGATCCATATTGGAAATAGATGGGAAGTTTATTCTCTTCAACTATACACACATGCTCTTTGCATAAACCAAACAACCATCCCATATAAGACCTCATTAGAGGTTCTGCAAGGCTGTAAAAGCAGGGCTTATTAATAGCTGATTAACTACTGTCTTTATAATAGATATCAAGCCCTGCAAATTATTAGTCAGTGCATTGGCATCCCTCAATAAGGGCGGTCTTTGTATTGTCAAGAACCACTTCCTGTCATAATATATTAATACCCAAGGGTAAGTTATATAGCTTACTGGTAACTGGTAAGAAGTTGTGTGATCTTTGAGAATACTTTGTGTCTCCTCACTATTGTGTGTTCTGGTACCTATTTGAGTGGGGAATATGCCATGATTGTACAAGGAGATTTGGTGGCCTAGCGAGCAAGTGGCTGGACAAGTGTGTGAGAGGTCCTGGGTTGGATCCCCAGAGAAGACCTGGCTCCAAATCTTCCCAAGTGAAACAAGTTGTCCTGACAGGAGTCCCGTCTGTAAGTGTCAGTAGACAGACTGCTGTGAACCTTCGGTGTCCTGGTCTCCCATGAGACTTGCACCGATCCGCTTCAACCCGTAGAAGCATAAAACACTTGCGACTGGTAGAGGGATAGCAGATATCAGTGTTGACGAAGGTGGTCCTAGCCGGGAGGGGAAAAGGCTACAATGGACCACTGGAGACTCTGAGAAAAGGTTGTGAGAGCAGCCATCCCACGCTATCTGACGGTGGTACGGTCATGGCACATTGCGCCACAGTCACCAGTTGGTTATCAGGTGTGTCAGTTTCGCCAGTGTCAGGAGCTAGGATGTGTTCACAGTGGTTGACTATGATTTGTTCACTGTCAATACAAACTCAGTTTTGATATAATACTTCTATTCCCACTTTTCTATATATTATGAGTGGTTCAATAAACACTTTTCCTAGATATAAGAAGCCTTTAAAAGTGATACGCACAGTATATGCACAGTATGAACATGAATAGACCTGACAAGAAATTAAATAAATCTATACTAATTTAACTCTTAACCCATGTAGAAAGTAATCATACTTAATATAAAAAAAACAATAATTGTCAAGGGATTCGAACCTGTATGGATAGGACTCATGTGCCAGCCCCTAGACCACTCAGCCACAGCACCTGACACACTCTGTGAGGTGTAGAACAGCTATTTTAACCCCCACCTCCTCAATACCATGTCTTTGTACACCAACACACTATTTAGATTCAACACACTTTTGCCAAAAGTGTGTAGTGTGTTACAAAAAAAAAGTGTGTTAAAAGTGGCTTCAGAAAAGTGTGTTGAAAAGTGTGTAAACGTAACACACTGTTTTTAGAGTGTAGGCATGATGCATGAATGCAGCCAGTTAATCGCGACAAAGGGAATACTGCATTGACATTGACATACTATGCTTGAAGAATTTAAGTAAAATATTAATTACCGGGTATTAAGGTGATATATAGACAAAGGTTCACGAGCAGAGTTCACCACGAGGCGAAACCGAGTGAGATAGCCCTCAGTGATGAAAATTGAGGGTTCAATTGTGTTTAGTTCATTTAACTATTTGATATCAACCAAAGGGAAAATTAGAAGTTGAAATAAATTATTAATATTCATTGAATTTCATGACTTCCGCTGCCCCCCCCCCCTTTTAGCTTATAAATTGAGGCTTTTGATGTATATATTTTCGGAGGATCTTTTAACAATAGCCCCCCCCCCCCCTCCACCTCCTTTACAAAAATTCCTCTATCGGCCCCTGGATTTTGGCCAACTGTAGATGTTGTCCAGAGCTGTAACTTCCATCAAGGTCACAGCCATGTGACGTCATTATCCACTGCTTATGAACAGGAGAACGCGTGCTTCTGGGTAATGCTAGTGACACCAATATGATTGGTTACACTTCCGGAGCGGACAATGGCAGCGCGGCCGTCAGTATGGGTAGCATATAGGCAGGAGGTGAGGATGGGGCCTGGGGTCAGCCAGGGGCGTCCGGGCGGGGCAGGACACCGGACATGCAACATGGCAACAACAAGCTGCGTCTCACATGATGACGTCACATGTAGACCAGACGACATGGGCCGCGCGTCCGTCAGGCGTCTGATGGGACAAGGCGGCAACTCGGTGACGTAACACGGGCGTGGCACTCACTGAGAGGGGAGCACCCATTATTATACATTTTGTATCATCATTAGGGAGTGTTCATGTATTAGTTACAGGGGGAGGGGGTGGTGGGTTTGGAGGGGGGTGGGTAAAAATGTCCGACCCCTCCTGAGGGGGGGGGGGGGGCTAGACAAATTCTGTTGGGGTCTTTAAAAATGCAGCCCTTTTTAAGCAAATTAAAGGCCCGCGTGTTACTATAGTTTGAATCGGGGGGGGGGCGAAAATTGTGTCATTGATAAATGAACACTCCCTTATATCCAAGAAGGAGAGGGGGTAGGGGGTCGACAACACCCCCATCCCTTGTTGTTATTATTTTTCATATATTGATTTATTGCATTGATTCCCTTTGTCATCCTGCCAATTGTACAGGCTTGATGCACTCCCTAAGGGTCGGCATGATGCACTCCCTAAGCCGGCATGATGCACTCCCTAAGGGTCGGCATGATGCACTCCCTAAGCCGGCATGATGCACTCCCTGAGGGCCGGCATGATGCACTCCCTAAGCCGGCATGATGCACTCCCTAAGCCGGCATGATGCACTTCCTAAGCCGGCATGATGCACTCCCTGAGGGCCGGCATGATGCACTCCCTAAGCCGGCATGATGCACTCCCTAAGCCGGCATGATGCACTCCCTAAGCCGGCATAATGCACTCCCTGAGGGCCGGCATGATGCACTCCCTCAGCCGGCATGATGCACTCCCTAAGGGCCGGCATGATGCACTCCCTATGCCGGCATGATGCACTCCCTAAGCCGGCATGATGCACTCCCTGAGGGCCGGCATGATGCGCTCCCTAAGCCGGCATGATGCACTCCCTAAGCCGGCATGATGCACTCCCTATGCCGGCATGATGCACTCCCTAAGCCGGCATGATGCACTCCCTAAGGGTCGGCATGATGCACTCTCTAAAGGCCGGCATGATGCACTCCCTAAGCGCCGGCATGATGCACTCCCTAAGCCGGCATGATGCACTCCCTATGCCAGCATGATGCACTCCCTAAGCCGGCATGATGCACTCCCTGAGGGCCGGCATGATGCACTCCCTAAGCCGGCATGATGCACTCCCTAAGGGCCGGCATGATGCACTCCCTAAGCCGGCATGATGCACTCCCTAAGGGCCGGCATGATGCACTCCCTAAGCCGGCATGATGCACTCCCTGAGGGCCGGCATGATGCACTCCCTAAGCCGGCATGATGCACTCCCTAAGCGCCGGCATGATGCACTCCCTAAGTCGGCATGATGCAGTACTTGCATGGTGATGAGAAAACCTTTTTTTTGGAAGTGGCTTAATTGACAACATTTTGGTAGATTGTGTTTTAAAGAGCCTACCTGAAACACCATTATATCCCAGGAAACACCCTACGTAGTTCCAACGTAGCTCAGAGGTTTCTCTAGGTAGTTTTCCAACCAACAGGTTTGAGATTGGTAATTTTGGAAGGTTTGTAGACGTCAAAACGTTAAGGTTTATTTACGTTCAACAGACGTAGACGTCTCATTTACGTTTATCTACCTCATTCAGACGTAAATATACGTAATAATTCTACGTAGATCTACGTTAATGGACGTAACTTTTCAACCAAAGTGGGTAGATGACTTCTCAGTTTCACACAAGGTGGCAGCACTATCAATTATGGGAGAATGTTGCAGCTCTTTAACAAATCTACCACATTCAAGCAGTAAATTCGCATTAATTATGAATTCAATATCATGCAAATAAACTGTATTCAATAGAATATTTATATATAAAGGAGAGTAGATTAAAGTATTGGGCGTGAATATGTGTTTTGTGGCACCTTTACTGAGCGGACACCACATTTGTGGTAACAGAAGAAATACAAAGCCTCTCTGCAGCCCAAACTAGTCAACAGATCTATACTGTGAGGCTGTTCAGTTGAACTAAAAGAATATACTATATAGAATGAAATGACATTATAGTGGTTATTTTGTATGAATATTGTTTGTTACTGTAAATTTGTCTGCAATATAATACATTCCTTTGTCTGAATCCCACTATGTAGAATTATATGTAATGTGTTTAAATCCCAGTTGAAGGTAGATTTACGTCTGAGCTACGTAAATCAGACCTGTAGGTTTGAGAGTGGTAAATAAACCTTAACGTTTCAACGTTCATAAACCTTCTAAAATTACGTAGTTCAGACCAAAAATCAACGTAGATTTACGTCTGACCAACGTAGTTGTGTTTACTGGGATGTTATCAACCTTTTTCTATTTTTCATCAACAACCCCCCCCCCCCCCCCGCCTCCCCCTGTTGTTAGCCGTACGGTATACATTCAGAACCCACTTCAGCCTATAGCTCCTCTGTGAATCCAGGTTCATCATGCTGTTCATCGTGTCTCATTTCCGGGCCATCTAATTGCTCTCAGTTTCCACAAACCCTGATATTAGCCCTTTAACGGCCGCATATATTGCTTTATTGTACCATTCCCTTTGGCATTATAGTACAGGGTTGATGCACTCCCGAAGGGTCGGCATGATGCATGAATACAGACGCACCAGGGCTGCACATTTTAAAGCATGTGCTGCATTAAAGGCCCAACGCCCCTATATATAGGGCTGAGTACCTGTCCTGACTGCACTCTGACTGTTACTGGACGTGCAGTAAGACCTGCGGGTTTAGAGAATTAGTATGGAAAAAGACCAAAATGTGCGGTTGTGATGAAAGATTTTATTTTATTTTTGCATTCTTTTTAAATTTTTGGTGAAAAGCATTTGGCAAATGTAGGCAAATTTTGGTATCAAATTAAAGCTTACACTGCAGTGGGATATAAATAGCTCATATTTTCCAAAGCTTTGAAGATCAATGAACTCTAAACTACCAAAATGTAAATTGTGGATATTAAAAGTATACATATTCATTAACATTTTAGCCCATGAGTTACAAAAGCACAAAAAAACATCTCCCTCGTCATATTTTTCAGTGGACGGTGATGCAAAACCCGTTTTTTGTAAGTGGTCTAATTGACAACATTTTGTGATTAAGTTTGGTAGATTTTTTTTTTAGATTAACGCCGCCCCCTGCCCCTACCCGACCATATCTATACATTCACCAAGCCAGGGGCATATGAACCACAATTATATTTGGGGCTGGGGGGCGGGGGGGGGGACCCAACCATCATTAAGGGAGTGGTCGTTTTTTAACAACGGGGGGAGGGGGGGGTTAGTGAATTTGGGGGGACCAAAAAAGTTACTGTAAAACCTCACGTATAAGCCGCGGCTAGTACGCGAATCATATCGTTGGTGCGGCTTATAGGATCGGAACAGAGTCAAGGTGCAGCTAATACGCGAGTTTTTGCTCCTATAGTACAGTACTAAAGCCACCCTATTCAGATCGCTGGTGAGGCTTACAGGATCGGCCCAAAGTCGGGGTGCGGCTTATATGCGGCTTATACGCGAGTTAGGCTTATAAGCGAGGTTTTACGGTACACCCCCTTTAGCGAAAAAGCCAGCGCGTTACTAAGGGGTCGGCCGCGCTCATTTTCAACCTGTCTAGGGGGGGGGGGACCAAAAGATGTATGCCCCTACCGCTGGGGGGACCAAAAAAAAATTCGACCCGCTCACGTGAAAATCCACCAACCCCCCCCCCCCCCCGTGTTGTTAAAAAATGACCACTCCCTTATACGTACATAATGCTTGTCCTTGTTCAATAGCCATGACCTCGTCGTCTGTCAGCTGTTGACCGTTGTTAGTCTGACCAGGTGTACACAAAAAGTGCTGTCATTATCTCAATGTTGTTAAAGCCTGCACCAAAACAGGATAAATGTTAGTTTCCAGTCAGCCAACCAGGTATAGCAAGACACGAACCTACACTTCTGTTTGCAATTTTGAAAAACAATTGGATTTTATTGCTATTTCTAGAATTAAAAAGGAACCCCTGAGAATATGTATCGCTCAAACATTTGGTGTTGAAAATGATTTAAGGATTGAGATTTTAATAGTCCGAGCAGCTGACCCCAGTCTCTAAGTGATTGTTACAGGAAACCGAGCATTTTATAATGTGGTCCTGTGATATCTGGGTTGCACTAATTAGGGGCTAAATGATGGGGAATTCACTAGTGTCATTATTTCATTAAATTGATGAGAACGGATCGTCAAAACAGGTTATACAACCATCAAAGTTTTACCTTTTACCAATTACATGTACTGTGTGATTGGTCCAATGTGTTGGTAGACTGGTGATAGTCCTTTGACAATTTGAATAATTTACATACATAAGCGTGGATGCTTTCTGGAAGTAGACC
The DNA here is from genome assembly GCA_947462335.1 of Harmothoe impar. Classification (NCBI taxonomy): domain Eukaryota; kingdom Metazoa; phylum Annelida; class Polychaeta; order Phyllodocida; family Polynoidae; genus Harmothoe; species Harmothoe impar. The sequence continues at coordinate 15,883,583 of OX381710.1, read as the reverse complement.
ATGGCTTATAGCAATATGTGAACAGTCAAACTACTAGAATGTTCCGTGTATAAGCGCGTGAATCACCCTTTTATCTTGGCTCCGTATCTAAAGCATTGTTTTATTTAAAAATTGATAACAGTCAAACTGTATGGAGGTGATTTATACCTGCTTTTCAATATAAATAAATAAAGTTTCAATTCAATTCAATCCAAAGTTGAATAATTTTATTTTAAGTTATGCTGTAAAAAGTTGGTTACCATTTTTGTAGGTGCACAGTATATAGCATCTACTGTAGGTGTACAGTTTATTGTAGGTAAACAGTAGAATCTACTGTAAATCTCCGGTCGATTCTACTGTAAATCCATTATACAGTACGTTCTACGGTAGATTTACAGTATATTCTACTGTGTACCTAACACTAGCTATTTACAGCGTAGAAATCAAGTAAAACGAATGACTCGCCCCCCCCCCGCCCCTCCTGCATGGAGTATCCTTTCTGCGTGGTTGTTCATACAAAAAAAGACGGTTTCCTTTCTTCACAACAATCCATTGTCACCTATCAATGTCTGTAACCACCCATCTCTGTTTGGGAGATGCACATGGGGACGAACCTGCCAAGTGACTAGACACTACCCATTTGACCTGTAATCTTAAAAAACCCACTTTTATGGTAATCTTAATCAGTTTCAAGGCCTATCCTCTAGATGGCACCACTGTACAGTAAGTTGGTAACATTGCTGTATATATCGGGGGCTCTGCCCTCGCACCCCCTTTTTCTTTCTCTTTTTTCTTTTTCTTTTTTGAAACTGTAACAGAACTATAACCGAACCAATTTACCTCTAAAGGATGGGACGATTAAGACTAAAGGAGAGGACATTCAGACTTACAGAATTACAGGGGGGGGGGGGGACTAAAATAGAGGGGTGAATCGTTAAGATTACCAGAAAAATGGGTTTTAAGATAACAGCTAAAATGGGTGGCGTCTAGTCACTTGGCAGGTTCGTCCCTTGTTGCTGGGGAGATAGGTGCTCCTTCTCCAAGACATAACCATTTTATGGCCGTCACTACTTCCCGGGTTCTTATGTGGTAAGTGTCCTTTCTTCCCTAAACTAACATTAGTTTTATGCTCCCTTTTTACACCTGTAGTAACACTCCCTCACATCATAGTTCCTAATTAGCCCTCTATGGGCCAGATAGTGCTGTAATACATTATACCCTTAACCGGCATGATACATGAAAATAGCACTGGCGAGTAACTCGCTCGGGCTGTTCTCAAGTACACGCTAACCCTATGAGACTGAAGGGGTGATACGATGCATTTAAATGCAAGCCTAAAATGCTCGCATTCAGGCATCATTACGAGAAAGAGTATAGTACATGAGTATATAATGCCTTAAAGCGCTATGCAGTCCTTAAAGGGTTAGTATATCCCAAACAAAGAGATGGTAAGAACCGGTGGCGGTTTGATTTTGAAAGGACAAAGATACATTGCTGACTTCCAATAACTTTTTTCCGACCAGCCCCTGGTTACTAGTAATATAACTCTGAAACTTGTCTACGCGTGCCTGGGCCTTTTTATATTGCCACTTATAGACAATAGACACTGCGAGTGAATCATGCATCATACTGAACCTTGTTTGATACACTCCCTAAGAGTCGTCATTATACATGAATGCAGATAAATAGCATAATGAGGCCCTTAAATGGTTAATGAAGTACAATTGGGGCTATAGTATACACAGAGAAAAGAAACAGAGTCAAAAGGAAGTCAAGGTTGCCTACATAATGACTCCCCTTTTTAGGGGAGCCCAGGCTGAATACGGGAGTCTAGGTGACTCCCTATCTGACCGAAGTGGGTCACCTACAGGAGTCACATAGCCATCTGGCTCACCTAAGGGAGTAACATAAAAACCTGGGCTCCCCTAAAGAGGAGAGTCATTCTGGGGGCAACCAGGACTCCCTTTTGACTCTGTTTCTTTTCTCTGTGTATGTGACATCCGAGGACAATGACAAGCTCCCATCACCTCTAATAGCCATTAGTGATAACTAACAACTAGATAGGTGTACACCTTAATGGTGGGATACCGAGACATAATGTCTATAATATCTAAAATGTTGTGTTATAATCTACGGGTCAAATATTAGCTGGTTGTATATTGATAATCATAATTGTAAGTGATAACTGGGTATTAGGCTGTCTGGTAAGTTATGTATGACTAGCGTAGAAAGTATCGAGGGGGGGGGGTCGAGTACACTGTGTTCTGTTTCTAGTATTATTATTAGTTTATTCAGGCACACAATCGTCCCTACGGGATGGTCTTCCGCGTACCACACTGATTTCATTAGACCACCTTATGACGACCCAAAGTAGTCATATTGACGACCTAACGTTGTCATATTTCTATGAACTGTTCTGACCAATAGCTACGTTAAATGCTATAGGCCTATTGCCAATATATAATATGGAGCCATGTTCAGCTTATCTAATTTATACTCTAATGTAATAAAAGGAATAAAATCTGGGTTAAATTCAGATGGGAGTTCTAAAGTATACACACGTCTTTTGTGTACTAGGCTATTGTACAAAGGTTCAGATGTTACAGTCACTGGTATTACACACACAAACATGCCTTGTTGGAATGCTGATGGATAAATATATCCCAGATATAGGAATTTAGAAGATGGGTACAGGGGTATCAATTATTATTTGTTTTGTAGCAAAATAGAATGTAAAACAATTCAAATACAAAGTTAGTCAATGCTGATGACTTACTCAGTCAGTAAATGTTTGGTTACCTGTACCCCCAACCATGTAACTGTAACTCGTGTTAGTTGATACTGACAACCCACTTTTTTTTCTAGAAATGCTATAGATTAGTCTTTTTATTTCCAGGAATACTAGGGTAGTCTTAGTCATTTTGATGTAGGCGTTAGAAATTTTCCATTTGGAATCAAAAAGACATTGCTTTACTTACTCATATAAAGGTTTTAAGGCCAACAATCTGGATACGATGTTGAGGATGTAATGGGAATCGTCAAAATCGCTGCCCACACCCGGCAGTCTCCTCTCTTGAGAAGCACATCAACTGATTCATATGTTATATCCCTTATACATATACAACTCAAGGGCTCGCTAACTATGATTGTACCAAAGAAAGGTTTGCAGAGGTGTGAATATATGTGAATGTCCTGCTTATCACAGAACAGCAGTTTATAACCCTAAAGCTATGTTCATAAGAGCATTGTCGATTTATAAGGTATATTTTGAGGTTTTTGGGATTCACTTTTTGTTGAAAATTCCTCACTCTCCCAAACCTATAATGTCTGACCTCCTACAATGGTATCTAGTACTAAGCAGCACAGCTACTAATCTCAAAACTTCGAAAATCGTATTTTTTATGCCATTTCTTGCCTGGAAATCGTATTTATCGCGCTCCCCTCATCCCGAAATCGTACTAAAATCGTATTTCTAATTAAATGCTAATGCATTACATTGACAAGGTAGTTCTAAATTCCCTCACTTTTCCCTGACATTTTCCTGACGATCATGAAAATTGTTGATATTTCTTTTTGGTATTTTCTTCATGAAATATGACAATCTGTGACTTTTCCAGAAAACCTAATACTAACTAGAAGTAGCGCTTATCACCTTGTATTTGGAGACTTTCTTTTCATTCTTAGACTTAAAACCTCTAAAAATCGTACTCGATACGTTTAAAAAACGGCTTCCACGAAAAACAAATCGCACTCTTGTAATGCTACTGATGAGTCAATTGTATTCTCACACTGGAGGTGTCCCTATAAGTCTAAAAGAGTTAGGAGTTATGTAAGTCTGAAGATGGGCGTGTTCTCACCTGGTCCTCAGGCAAAAAGAAAGGGGTATGTTTCAGGTCACCCGAAATTTAGAAATCTAGAAAAATTTTGAAAGGTTCGTAATTTTACCCTTTTTTGGTCAATTTTAGGGTCTTTGGAGAGGCTGGTTAGTACATGTACTTTAATTTTACTTTTTTTGGGGTCAATTTTAGGGTCTTCGGAGAGGCTGGCTGGTACTTTCATGTTAAAAAAAAGTGAAAAAGAAATCCGACCTACCGACCCTACATTTTCTTGCCATGTTACCTGAAAAATACCTTTTTGGCCTCACCTTGAGGTGGTTGAGTTTGAGGTTTGATTTGTTTTTTATTGAAAAACATCTCCTTTTTGGGAGTATTAATTGTTTTACAAATCATATATGAGGTGCAATACATGCAAATATTATATATGGAGTCCAAGTCTCACATGTGGCTTCATGGACTGTATGGGTGGCTTCACCCACTGTCCTAAGACTAGGCCCAATCCCAGGCCTAGAGTCAGGACACCTTTATAGTACCTAACAAACACTTACCTAGATACCTTTGTCTGGATGGTGTCACATTACCCTGGTTCTGTGTCACTTTCCGTCTAGCATCAGGGTCGCCCACCTCTTGCCTCATATATACCAGCCCTCTCGGACGGCTCCGCACAACATAAGGCCACTCAAAAGAAAGTAGTTTGTTTTTCCTGACCAAAATTCACATTTTATTGATTAAGAATTAATTGATCTTTGAAAGTGGAGAAAATGTAAGTAATTTCTATACCACTGCATTACTGGCATTATTAGCTTCAATTTGATACCAAATATGAAATGTTTTGTCCATTTTTATCAGGGTTTTCATAAAATATTGGCAAAAAAAAAGGTTTTCCTCAAAACCTGAGTTTTATGATGCGCGCAGTGATGAGAAACCATTTTACTTTTTTGAGTGGCCTAAGGTATATTTTGTCAAACCTAATTTAAGTGTGAATTATTAAATTATTAAGTTAGTCAGTTTTTAATATCAGCTCATACTTTTGACTGACATAAGAAAAAGCTAATACCTTTTTGGCTATAACCTGGGATAGCTGCTAATTTTGAAAGATGATCAGTTAAAATATCAAAGATCATTGGTGTCCAAATATCAAATGGCATGATTATCACTATCCTGAAAATGACAAATGACAAATGCCAATTGATAACGTCTCTGACGTATTTCAAGAGTGACAGCTAGGGTCATATCCCATGAAGCTACTGGCTGAGTGGGATATGCCTCAGCCCCCCCCCCCCCCCCCCGCGAAATGTGTCAAGAGGGGGTATCAGAGTAGTTGGCATTTGTGTTAATTTTTCTTTTTTTGAAGCCATTTTATGAAGGAAAGACATTTTCTTAGCCCATTGAATATGGCTACATTGAATCCATTGGGAGGGGGGGGGGGCGGGGGCATTGAATACGGCGCTTCCAGAAGCATATTATTTCAAAATAATGAAGCATGGTATCTCACATCCGGGGGGGGGGTCACTCCACCATGTATTGGATAACCACTGCAGCACAACTCTGAAAAGCGGTAGCGGTGATTTTCCATTAGATCCTGAAAAGGGGGGGCGGTCAGATGTGGTCAAGGCCCTCATAACTAGGGCGGTTAAATTAGTATCCTTATATTGAACAAGTTTTCTTGTTGAAATGGATGATTAAGATTGATTTTTTTACAATACCCAGAGAGAGCTAAACTTTAATAGCTCATAAAACCTTCCAACCTCTGAAAAGTGGGGGAGTTAAATCTCCCAACCTCTGAAAAGTAGGGTGGTCAAATCTCCCAACTTCTGAAGAGTAGGGCGGTCAAATTTCACTACCTCTAAAAAGAGGGGTGGTAGGGCGGCAGTTGTTATCTACCCTCATAGACCCAGTGCCCCCCCCCCCCCCCCCCCCCCCGGGTCTCACAACACCGTCGGCATGCTTCCGCCCAGTGTTCCGCTGACTCCGAGTCTGAGCCTGGCATGAGGCCCATTCCCAAAGGCTTACCATGTCATGGTGGATAGTTTAACTCAAATCTGGGGATTATTTACCGTATTCGACGTAATAAGCGCACAGTGCGCTTAAAAAATTATTATGAACACATTTTAGTAGTTTAATTGGAGTCAGAAATCGAGAAATTTTTGGTTATTTGTAATATAAAAATCGGCAAAAAACGGGGGGTGTGCGCTTATTAGGGGATGTGCGCTTATTACGTCGAATACGGTAATAGCTTTACATATTTTATGGACTACACCCAGGTATCCATCTACACAATGTATTAGTTATAGAAGAATGAAGTCCTACTTTACGGACTCCAAATAATGTCATGGACTTTGTGCATTCTTTAAGCCATGTTTTCTCAATGGTAAACTCAAGAAATGTCCAGAGCCAAGTCTCAGAGCAGCAGCTTCAACAGGAGAGGGGGGGGGGGGGGTGGGAGTTAAGGCTAGAAATATTAATAGCTTTTTATTAATTAACTCAATATCCGTGGTAATTAAGACACGCACTGGTTCACATTTTCTATTTTGAAATGTTTAGAGTGCTGGCACTGAGTCGGTAGGTGAGAACATTCGCCACTCATTAAGTAATTAACGCAGGGACACAAAAAGCCAACCTCAACCTGCCATGAAAAAGTCAAACCAAAAGAATAAAATGGATAATTGAGTGGTTTATTTTTTACCCAGTGTTCATTGGTTTATTTCTTTTTGTTGTTGCTGTAAATTAGGAACATAGCATGCGTTAAGAACACAAACTTATATAGTCATAGTATTAGTAGATCGGGGATACCAGTACGCGTGTCATTCTGATATATATAGATGCTGGGACAATTTTATTTAAATACATGTAACTTGGATTAATGAGGTTTATCATCCTTTTTTTTCTTTTTTTTAATGGGAGGGGGGGTGAGAGAAATAAGTAATAAAAAGGCACAGGAAAACACTTTTTGGCCAATTATTCTCTTCTCAAAATTGGCTTGCCAACAGTTAAGACAACTCATCAAGTGCGGCCTCTACATGCACGTGGACCATTGACTCAAAGGTCCAAAATAGATAACAAAAACAAATTGACAAAAATGTTTAGGGTCGGCCCTGTTTTGCCATAGGTGTATTTGGGTATCAAACCTGAAACATGTTTTTTTTAGCCCAGGCTTATACAAGTATTATGTGCAAATTGACCAGGCTTAAACATGGCGCAGGGTTGTATTTCTAGAACTGAAGAACTACTCTGGCAACTTCTTTTAATTTGAAGAATTATCTAATATTCTAACAGTTTTATTTCAATATTTTCAAAAAATGTCACCCTAATTCTCTATAGGGCACAGGGGAACTAGATGGGGGTTACATAACTGAAACATGTGTATTCTCAATGTAGAAGTGGAATTATGGCCTAAAATGTGGATATTTTAGAAATGCATTGCTACCCGCAGGCTTAGACTAGTTAGAGTACTCAGGGCTGAGCTTATGTATAATCATATTATGCACACACTAAGTAGCAGTTTCCGCATGGTTATTCACAGCGCCCGGCTTATACACAAGGAAATACGCCGAAAAAAGTTGTAGATTATTTTTAGCGTAGGGAACTACTGCCTCCATCAACTGTAAGTTGATCCATGTACCGAATAAATCCCCATTTGATAACATAATCACTATTCGAGTAATGATAACTTTCTTCTTATTACTCAGAATTTCGTTTTAGGGTCAGATTTGGGACTTTTTCAGTAGCTAAGGATGGCATTTAAGTCGTGTGTAGGTGGCGCCATATTTAAACATATAGTTAGAATTTAGTATTAAATAAGAAATGAAAATAAATCTTCATTTTAAGCAGTTCAAAGTTTTAGTGTTCTAGAAAAGGGATGGGGTTCTATTACAGCTTATGAGATTAAAGGGAAACTACATCTACATACCATAAGAAGCCTCCATTTAGAATTGATTTCTTGGGCCTGTGTATTTATTTTTCATGTAAAGTAGGGGATCGTCTTGTAGGCTATAGAATTAGGAATTCGCCAAATTCCCCGGTCTTGACTATAGGCCGGGTTTTATTACTCAATAGGATTTGATAAAAAGAAATCCATTTTAAAGTCGTTTTCTTATAACACTTTTTTTTCTCTGTACGTAGGGGGGTGGGGGCATCTTATAGGAGGGTTTTATTGGTAGCCAGGTATAAAATTAAGATCATGTAGGGCCAGAAATCCCACTCACTGGTAGCCAAAAGGTAGAATATCTTAAAATTTGATCAATATTTTATATAGAAAATTTACGTAATATATGACAGAAATTCCTGCAAAAGTAGGAAAAGTGGGAACTCTGTGTAGCGTTGATAAAGACACGTGGCCGGGTTTTATTATTAATTTTTTTATAGGATTCTCTCAAGTAGGGGGTCATCTTAAAAGAGAGGTTTCAAGGTAGGTAGGTACGTATGTCGGTATAAAAGTAATATCATGTCGCGTTAATAAAGACACAAGGCTGACATTGACTGACACGCGTCGTTTTATTCCGTAGTATATGGTAGTATGCATACTCTGCTGCCTGTAGCCAGTTAACTTCCGCTATTATCGCTCTCCTTCCCAAAAATATAATACACTTTGTAGCTGGACCCTAGCGGCTTGACAAGTCTAATTGGGCTCCTTCCTTCCCTTCCAGTGTTTGAAACAAAAGAGACAAATGGATATCTAAGACCCCTACTATTGCTAAATGTGTGCTACTATATGATACAAAATAACTCTGTATTTTATTTGTTATGTTGGAATAAAGTGGTAACGGGCAAGAAATGCATAAGAGTAACCACGGCTGTGATTGGCTGATAGAGCTGCCGTGGCCTGCTGGGTAGATGTGGCATATATCACTTACACTATTATGACGACGTCATGATTTATGACGTCATGACGTGCGTTATTGGTTAAAAGTCGTCTGCTCTAAGCCCCAGGACCTCAGGGCGGGTTATCACCTTGACAACCTTTACAATGTCTACAAAGTGACCTTAACTTGACCTAGTGTAACCTTGTCATGACACCAGGGTGACCTTATGACCTTAAGCCGGTCACGGGTGACCTACAGGGCCCACCCAACGTTTGGCAGTGTTGTAATATTCATCGTTGTTGGGTGGGGCCCTACAAGCCACTGGATTTCACAATGAGTGGATGATAATACACAGGCAACTCCACACTTCTATATCACGGAGATTGTCAGTTGTGCAAGAAAGCAATGATAAAAATTAGAGATAATAAAATTGTCTTTGTCACCAGACCTTTTTTTTGTCGTCACACCCCTTTAGGCGGCGGCGTGACCCTGAACACAGGGTCTTACATCGTCAGAATAAACACCGTGGTACAAAAATGTCATATAAAAGACTTAACACATGAAAAAATAACTGCTTACCAATAAGATGTTAGCTATAGCGCCCTCCGTACTGGGACAATGAACACAAAGGCAGTTTACTACATGTACAGGCAATAACAACACATACCACGTCATAGCTTCGTCATAACGACGTCATATACAACACGTCGTGACGTCATATACACGTCAGACTCACTCTCCTGAGGTCCTGTGCACAAATCTATTTCCATTTTTTGTGTATAATATTATTATGCAATTGTAAGTTTTACATCAACTGAATAATGGCCCGACCAAAATTCCGCCTCACCACGCTCCGCCACAGTCAGCACTTCTAGTGTTACTTTTTACATACATTTTCTCCTCAATCAAATGAAACCCTTTCAACTACAGTTTAACGTTGCTGGACACCTTGCAGGCGTTATGTGAAAGACTGGATGATACAAAAGAGAACCCCTAGCCACTCTGTCCACAGGAGAGACACGATGGGAGGGGGTGGGTGGGCGGGGGTTGGTTGCTATATATATATATAAGTATACGTATGATATATGTACATACAAAAAGAGTGCTTTGCTTGAGTCGAGTTCTGCGTAGTGTGTGTAACATGTGTTATTTAACTGGCTGTGGACTCGGCGCCATTGCAGCCTACACCTTGTGTTCCGTCATTCAAGTTTCGCTGCCTCTCTAGCTTTAACAGTGCCGGCCCGACTGTCCTGCTACACGGCTGGTGTTACATCGAGATCCAAGCCTACAGGGGGCTCCCAGACCCACAACCCACAGCCCCTCTCCCCTCACTATACAACAACCTGCCCTGCTGGGCCACATATGGGTCCCGCCTGGGCTACCCTTGGGCTGCAATTGGGCTGAGAACTGGGCATGGGATCCGCACGTGTGGATATTAGCAGTGCACATGCGTACCGGAAGCAGTAGGCCGGAAGTACATCTCTGAGAGGGACGGGTACGGCCACGCGGTGACAACCCTTGTACCCTTTGCGATTGCGCAGTTGAACGTTTTGCGAGTTCTAGGCACCAAATGGCGTCCAACATTAAAGTATGTCCATCACGAGATGGGACTGTTCTTGACACAATGTTGTGTTTTACAAAGGAAAGGAAGATACAATACACATCGTGTTAACATGAGTGTCTTAACAACAAACCCTGGCACCTCCTCAACACGAGGGGGCCGCCATCTTGTATTTTCTATTAACGACCCCTTTGTGCGTAATATACATATCGGGGACAAAGAGAGTCGGCCACATGCTTCATTCTCTGATAGTTTTTACAAAATTGAGACAGTTCAGTTTTTAAACACAAGTGATTATAATCTGAAAAATATCCATACAGTTACCCTGATGTTTTGTTGTACAACACATGTTTCCGATAACCTGATTTCTTTGTTTGCGTTGGTGGTGGGGAATATTGACAGTAGGTACATAACCATGAGCATTTTTCATTTTGTGTAACAATATATGAATACATCTCTCCTGATTAGCCTCAGATTTAGTACCAAGCCCAAAAACCCGATGATTCGAAAAGATATAGCCTACGTATAAAACACATTTTTGAAATCGGTAATAAAATGATAGTGTGCTTAGGCGTAAATAAAAAGTTCAATTTTTTTTTCTAAATGTACATGCAAACTGAACTACAAATATGTCCGACGGTACGCGACCACTTCGTTGTACGCTGTGTGTGTATCTAAGGTGTCCCCGAGTTTGAGGTATTTCATTGATTTATCTTCAGTCTTTTCAACTTTTATATCAAAAGCTTGGTTTGCAGTAATTCGGTGGTTGGCAAGTCTGTGGCTACTCACCGGGCCCGACAATTAAGACAGTGGTCGGGGGCAGTATATAGATATGACCATTTGAAGAACTGTAAACCAAGCTTTCCTGTATTTCATGAAATCCAGCAGCAGCTCGTCAACTTTACCCACATAAGTCTGCCTCACAAGCGGCTAAAACACGCCCTCACAATGCTCCATACTGTACCATAACATCACGTAGAAAAATAAAAAAGGTCCTCCTAAGTCTTAAACATTCTCCAAGCTAAACGAATGCCCAGTCACGAATGACATAAACCCAGTGTTAGTCAGCATACAAAAATAATACAACGTCTCTTCTAAGTATCATATATACCAAAATGGAATTCGAAAAGGGATACACTAATTTACATCGGTAAAAATAAAAATGGAGATCTTCTGATATCTATAACAACAAAACATGTAAAATCGGTAAGAAAGTGAAACAGGCAATGATCTAGGCGGATTAACTGGTTTCTGTGCCCATATAAAGGAAATCAAGTTACAACAAGTATAGCAGTTGTAGAAAATGGAAAACAAAGATGTCCCTTTTTGTAGGAAACATGACACCTGTACACAGACTGTCAGTGCAGCCCCCACCCCCTCCACACCACACACAGCACCACCTTATTGTAGCGGCCGATTGGGTTATTGTTGCCAAATTGTTGTTTCTTGTACTCTAATTATTGCATTTCTAACAGACATGGCAGTTTGCGACATCATTTGTGTGCCAAAGGATTTAGTTGATTTAGTAATTTTGAATCAATGGCTTCCTTATAGTTGTATGAAAAGCAGTTTCTCTCGATCACCATGACAACATAGTCATGACATACCATAACGACAAGGTGAGTTGTCGGTATGGTATGAATAGTATGTTATCTAATGACCAGCATGACACAACAGGGTCAGATAGAGTTGTAACTGTTGCTATGGTAACAGCAGTTCCCCAACAGCAAATGTCTCTCTGGGCCTCACTGGTTTTCATACAACATTGCAGAAGATCCCATTTTGGATAGGACAAGAGGGATCCTGTTACAATTAACAGGTAAATGTTTAACATGGGGATTGTTTAAGATTAGACGGGTGCGTGTGGTGTGTTTAACATGGGAAGTTTTTAGTGTGAGAAGGGTGCGGGTGGCGACCAGGGCTGTCTGTCCACAGTGGAGATAGCAGCGGTCAATGACACTCGGGGTGTCTCTATTTAGTCCTAAACCAGAGTCGTCTTCAACGCTCAAAGCGAGACGCGACTCGTTCTGTATTATGCAGTATTCAACGTGTATGCCTGAGTGTTTGTTACTGTTATTATGCACTATATACGGGCACCCCAAGTAAGGAAATACACACAGATATACTAAGGAAATGATACCAAAAAAAGGTCCAACTTGGTGAGATGTCTGGCTGGCAAGTTTTCAGTGGACAACACTTGAGGTGTGTTGTCCATGTTATATATATGTATACAGTATGTACACTGAGACCCTGGGCCTCTCACTAGTTACCCGCGGAGCGATACACACGTGGAGCATAAGGAACCACTTGTATCGTTTTGTATGCATCTGGCTATCAAGTCAAGAAGGGGAATTTCAACAAGAAAAACCTTATTTTATATGCAATACAGCTAGACGTTTCTAAAATCTCAAGAACAGTAACCGGTAACACGTATGCCTACCACGCTTTGTTAGTATTAATATTATAAACGTTGCTGAATCGCATTTGATAAAAAGAGTCCAAAAGTCCTAATCTAGTTCCTCTCTAACCAACTGGCATGCTTTGTATATAGGTGAAATACTCCCATATGTCAATGAAATATCAGAGTTGACTTGGCAGTTGTGGCAACGTTTTGCTACGTATTATGAACAATTGTCACGAGGAGTGATTTAGGTAGAACAAGTGGTGGAGTATAAACTGAACCATATCGATATATAGATATATTCATATATTTATATGTATGTATATATGTGTGTGTATATGTACGACTTTGCAACGGCAAATGTGGGCTTTCACTATAACGACCACGAAGAACCGGGTCGACACCTTGTCATGGATACGAGCAAATACTCAAAAAATACTACACAAAATAAAAATTCTCAGTAATCATAATAAAAATCATAATTATGCAAAAAGGATCACTTGTTACGTAGAATAGTCAATAATATACCATTTTCCAAGTCCACAGGTTTTACAACAGCGAATGAGGTAATCTGCGTATGTTGTTGGCTGTTACGAAGTCAATAAATTACATCAATATCTAAATGTAAAACACCCACCCGTCCTCTTGTAAAGGCTGGGAAAGGGGCAGTTGAACCTTTGAACCTGAATAATTTTGTACACACATTTGCCTCGCCTCTTCTACTATATCAAGTCTTCATGGAAGTCCAATCACAAAGTTAGCATGGACACAGGGAGGCTCGCCACCACTCGACATGGTCACATCTACACACAAGTCTTCAACGGGTTAGGGTGCACAATGGTATATCATATAGTACCGGGGGTTGAACATGACCCCAGCATGCCTCTCAGCGCTCTCATACTGGTCTCCCTTATACACTCGTTGTACCTGCTCACTGCTGTACACAACAGCATCACTGGTTAACACTCGACACTTCACGGCGTAGTAATCTATAACACTCTCATTTAGGACTCTTTTATACCAGTGTATACATGAAGAAGGGGTGTAATGGGGTCCTATCCATATGTAATGGGACCATATACACATGTAATGGGACCATATATACATGTAATGGCATCATATACACATATAATGGCACCATATACATATATAAAATCACCATATATTTGTGTAATGGGAAAATATACACATGTAATTGGGTGTGTAATTGGGAGCTAATTTCACACACATGGGGGTCACACAGACAGCATTGGCTCGGACTAGTGTAGTCGGCTTGGGATGTTCACCATTCAACAACTTCATATACAGAATAGGGTCTTAGGGGTGGGGAAATGATAAAACAACCAACTTATCAAAATATTAAAGAAAAAATCATAATCAGAAAAAAAGTATGGATTTACTTATACAAATCTGGCCACAAAGCCAGATAGCAAACTTAGCAGACTTGGTATAAAAAACGGTTTGTGTTTAAACGTAACAAGCGAGAGTCAACATACGTCATAAACGGCCCCGTGACGTCATTATACTTAAAGGGACAACCTACATACATATAGCAAATACATCTTTTGTCAGAATCACATGGGTGGCAGTGCTTGCGTCTTTAGGAGTTTTGCGTTTGTCTATTTGCGCCTTTAGGTCACGAAAAAGGGGTGTTTCAAGCAACAAGGTCTGCGAAAAGGGGTACCAGTAGATAGGTCGAATGTCTTTCTGAATCAATTTTGGTAACAATATTGAGTAACAGATCGCGATCTCAACTCACGGATTTCAGGGTAAATTTACAGACATGCAAATCAACTATAGGTAAAAACTACCTAAAACGAGAGGTAAAATTTACTATTTATCCCCCTGAGTTGGGAGAAAAGCACTGGGTTTGAGTTGCCTGAAACACACCTTTTTGTAGCCTCATACTTCACACTTAATACAGAATACTGAACACAGGTTTATATAACACAAAAAGAAATGGTACGAGAAAGTCAGTCGCTGCGGTAGTTGTCAAACACTACTCTGGTTAGTTTGTCTAGCCTAGTTAGTCACTATACAAAACTACTCATCAGTATTATGCTCCATAAATCACAAAACTATATATCATCATATGTATATATCATATATAAAGCTTCAGGACTGCGTATTTCTATCACTAGAATATATTTTGTATGATAATGCGTAAACTAAGAACCGACCACCTGAACATAAAAAATATTAAAAAGTAAGTCTTCCGTATATATATGTACACAAGCAAAAACAACGCGCTCTCTGAGGGTTAGATACCAATGATCAACCAATCGATCAATCAATAGGGGGACTGTCCGATATCATCAGTAATGATTCTTAAGAATTATTAAGCATTTTTATCACGAGACCTACATGAGACACCAGATACTAGAATGCCCACCAAGTAGCGACTACTCTCTGACTACCTTCACCGACAGGGGGCGCGACGAGCAACTCACGAGTAATTCATGATGAGCAGTTGGAGGTGAGTAACTCGGCAGGACTTGTATTGGAGGTACAGGGAGGGGAGGAGCAGTGGGGGGGGGGGGGCATGGAGTAAGGTAGGGGGTAGAGTTTGCACCTGTCGGGCGTCGACCGTGGAGGAGTGGTGTGTGTAGGGGGGTGGAGTATCGACCATGTTCCTGTAAGGGTAGGTGTGGGAGAGGAGACTGGGGGGGGGGGGGGGTGCAGTGCCATTGGTGATGCACCTATTGGTACCCAACGATCTACCACCCATGCAGCCGATCAAAGTCAATCCGTACACCCCCTCCTCCTACACCCACACCCACACATACACACACTGGTGCTTGTTTGGTAGCGATTGGACGCAGCGCCAACTCTGTACCCAGCTCCATACTCACTCACCTCCCCTCTATACGGCCGCCCAAACCGGCCCCGCCCACCGACATAACCTCAACTCTACCACCTGCATATAACTCAGTCAGCATGATGCATGCATGAAGTCAGGGTGAGCAACTCACCAGGGCTGCATTCACATCATGCCGACCCTATGGGGTTGATACACTCCCAGAGGATCGGCATGATGCATGAATGAACCCTCTGGCGAGTAGAGTAGACCCACCAGGGCTGCATTCATGCATCATACCGACAACGAGCATGGCACATTAACAGCGCAGGTTGTCGATGCAGGGTTACGGTAGCGCCCAGGCTGTGTTCCCTACCTCCATGCAGGTGCATGCATACACAGACACCACACAGAGTACAAAGGTGTAACATGCACCGAGTCCCCTCCTGCCTCCTGCTGTACACCTCCCTGTCATCTCTACCTGCCCCTCCCCCACACCACACCTGCTATCTACTCCTGTGTGTGTGGGGGGGGGGGGGGGGGGGGCTGCTGAAGAGTGAGGGCCCCGAGTTAGCAGTAAGTATAACCCTTTAAGGACCGCTGAGTGATTTAATGCATGCCCTTTGTAGTCATGATCCATATGACTGCAGCTCTGGGGAGTACCCCGCCCCCAGGGCTGCTTTCATACATCGTACAGACACTTTGGGAGGGTATCAATCCCATAGGAATGACACTGGCGAGTAACTCACCGGGGGGGGGGGGGGTGGAGGAGCAAACTGAGGGCCCCGAGTTAGGAGTAAGTATAGCCCTTTAAGGACCGCAGAGTGCTTTAATGTACCCTTTGTCCTTAGCCCTTTGCATTCATATAGCATAAATCATGCCATATTCTTACGGGGTTGGTACACTCCCAAAGGGTTGGTATGATGCATGAATGCAGCCCTGGCGAGCTCCTCACCAGGGCTACGTTCATGCATCACGGCGACAAAAGGGCTTAGCACGGATAAGGATAATAACGCATGACTGCTCATGGCATAACAAGCTCAGATGATCGTCGCTCCAACTCACACACAGACACCACCATAAATAACCTCAGTCGTCAAAAATAAACCTGAACGTATTTGAAAGAGTATTATACATGAGTGAGAAAGGGGAGGGATAAAACTGTATGATATCGCAGTAAACTTTCTCTTCGTAACAGCTACAATATAATATATATGTGTATATGCCATAATATGTACATCTGTATTTAGACTATGATAAAAAGTACCCTGTTTTAAGTGCAACATGTGTGTCCTTTTAACAATAACAGACACCATGTTCTCGATATGTACTTTAGTTTCACATTTACAACAGTGGTGGTGTGTGGTGAGTATTGGGTACGATCACTGACATGTCCTCATTCTCTACTACTGCTGACCCCCCCCCCCCCCCCCTACATCCTCCCAGTGATTGCTCGGTGCACATTATCACAAAGCCAAGAGGGCAGGTAGGGCGGGCGCGGCTCAGTGGACACAACATCCAGAGGTCGGGGAGGGATAGAGGAGGGGGGGGGGGGAGTTGAGCAGTGGCCAAGTGTACGCATTAGGCGTCCTTTAATGTGGGGGGCGGCGTGAGGTGGGGTGGGCCGGGAGGTGGCGGTAGGCCGCCGCCATGTAGCATGGCATTACATTGATCAACGGCCACACCCATTCGTCATAAGATATTGATAGGGGCCGCCTAGAGGCGGGGAGCGCCGCACTTATAACGGTACAATACGGACCGCGTCTACAAAGCCGCATGCACCAACCCCCGCCATACATCGACCTCTGGACGCGCACGAGACGCACCCCCTGCGTCCCTCCCAGCCTGCACCGCGCGCCTCCCGCCGCATTATCACCTGTTTCCATGACGACTCACTTTGATGTGTTTCTTGTCATAAGGCGACATGTGACGTGAAACTCGTGTGTACTACATACAACCGACCATAACCCTATGAGGACAGCATGATGCTTCAAGTGCATGCCCTTTGTCGTCATAAGCCATGAATGCAGTTCTGGCAAGAACCTTACCAGGGCTGTATCCGTGCATCATATCGACCCTTTGGAAGTGTATCAACCCCATAGGAATGGCATGATATATGAATACATCACTGGCGAGTTACTCACAGGGGCTGTATTCTAGCATCATGCCGACCCTTCGGGAGTGTATCAACTCTGTACGGTCGGCATGCTATTTGAATACAGCACTATCGAGTTACTCACGAGGGTTACATTCAGGCACCATACACTGAAAAACTCTGGACAGCTCTGGAGTCTGTAAGGTCGTCTTACAGGACGACCCTAGGGTCTTCTAGGTGAACAGCATAGAATCAACTAGCTTCAACTTGTCAAATTGACAACCTGCCAGGTTACCATCCCACAAGACAACCCTAGACTTGTCAAGGTCGTCAAACTAAGATAGTTGATGCAGGCCTAGATTAGCCACAGCTGGGGGCTCATCATTGCATAAGGGTGGTAGGTCTAGGGTTTTAAATGTATGAGTTTGGTCTGGTTCCAGATGACAAGATTATTTTATCAATTTGTTTATATACATAACCACATATAGAAGTGATATTTGATACACTAATGCCACCAAGGATTCACATAGTGTATCACCAAGTCTTTACTGAGAATAGGTTACTCTCCAGCAATGGACTGTAGGCTTGTGTGTGTATAATACCAATATAAGGTGCATGCACCTACTTGTGCCCTGGTGAAAGACACAAAAGAGGTGTCTTCCTTCTACACATGTGCTCTATTTTTTAAATGTTGTCAAAAGTATGCATTCTTTACATTATCTTACTTTATCCCTAGATACTTCACATAATCCTCCATATTAACATATATGTATTGTAATACTCAGTATTATATCAACATAGGAATTAATCAATTTGTTCCCAAGGGTACATATTTATGCTAGGTAATGGCCATCTGCAGGGAGAATGGTGAATCACTTCTAGACAAGTTTAGGGCTGGCATATGCCAGGTAGCTCTAGATGGGTCTTCTTACTGAAGAGTTTTGCTTGCCAGCTCCTCTCCTTGTCAAATTGACAAGGCAGTGCCAGGTTTGCCGACTCTGGATTTTTTCTGTGTACCGATAAAGGGAACATCATTCTGTAGTCCATAAAGGGTTAATACACTGTACCTGTAACTCCCCCTACTCCTCCTCCTCCCTCTCACCTGTGCCTACTTACTGCTCCCTACACCTGCCGCCTCACAGACCGCCTCCCCCCGCCGCCCTGGCCGCCTGGGAGCAGCTAGCGGCCGTCAACCTGCTCCTCAGCTGCTCGCCGCCCGCCGGGGGGGGGGGGGGGGGGGGGGGGGAGGGGAGGGGGGGGGGGCAGGTGTGGCGCTGCTGGTGTTTGAACTGTTTGAACCTGCTACAGCCACCAAACAGCAGGTCAGGGGCACAGGTACTACCCCCCCCCCCCACCACCACCACCCTCCACCTCTACATCCCTGCACGACACGTCCTCCACGGTCAAGGTGTGGGTGGTATTAAAGGGGGATTAAAGGCTCATGGAGGGAGGAGGGGGAGGGCTAAAAGTAGTGGACACCCCTCATCTCCCCCCCTGTTCCTCCTACATACCTCTCTCCTCGCCCTCAGCGACCACCAAGGCCATGCTGCCATGGCAACTTATGATCACCTGCTTCCTTTCTTACCTTAACCTTCCCTTTGTACCCCCAACCCCATGCACCCTCACCCCTCACCATGGCCACCCCCCCCCCCCCCCCCGTCTATAACCCCCGCCGCACGTGCTCGCCCACCTCCCTCTGTCACCCTTTGGCAGCTGTAGCTAAAAGTCGGCGCCAAACAAGAGTTACCTGAGCAGGCCACCCCGTCCCTACTGGAGGCTATAGGAGGCTGCTGCTGCTGAGACAAAGCGGCACAGAGACAGAGACATCAGTGGTACAACCCCACCCCAGGTGTGCACCCCCCCCCCACCTCAGGTATGCCCCCCCCCCCCACCCCCATGCAGGTAGTCAGAGCGCAGTCGGCCCCCTCTGGTGGCATCATTAATCATTACACACTTATACCATCATCATCATCATCACCATAGACTTTATACATACTACTAAGTTTAAGACACATTAATGCAACATTTTGATTCAGAATTGAGTAGTCGTTTGTTTTGTTTTCTTTGGTAAATTCGTTTTCAATGCAGCAACTCGCTGTAATATGCCTCACTTTGATTATCGGACATGAGATAAAATTGCGTGTCCGTGGGTAACTCTGATTATTATAATAATATAATTTTCTTTTTGGATTTCATGACTTTTTTCTCTCTCTCTCCCTCACATTTTTGATCTTGTAATTGGTGTGTAGATGTCGAATCACATTGAAAAAATAGAAATGATTTCATGATAAAAATCTGTCTTTTTCCTATTAAGCAGGGAGGACAAGGAGACAGAGTCTACCAGTCCTTGTAAGCACCACAGAGACGCAACATGAAGCTATGACGAGCACAGGACGCTACTCTCACACCTACAGACGAAGCTGCAAGAGTGCAGCTCTCAACACACTTAAAGCAAAACCAAAAGCCGTGTTGCTGAAGTGCCCACTTAAAGCAAGAACAGGTTAAGCACTAATAACTAAGTAAGCAATAGGAATATAGTGTAGGGGGTCCCTATAAACAATGTGTAAGCGCCGGACGCACCCCTTAACCCTTTAAACGCGGCATAGTGCTTTAATGCCCTTTTATCGCCATGATACATGAATGCAGCCCTGGGGAGTTGACCATCGACTACATTTATGCATCATGACCACGTGGACGTTGTAACATCATGCCGTGCTTAAAGGGTTATAGAACCAGGCACCCAGGTACTACCAGGGTACCTAGTTACACAGGGTAGCGTACCAAGGGTAGCGTACCGAGGTAGCGTACCAAGGATAGCGTACCAATGGTAGCGTACCAAGGGTACCGTACCATGGGTAGCGTACCAGGCGCACGTGATAAGCAAGTGGTGTTTGAACAAGTGAGTTGTGAACATCAGCGTCTGAGTCACGAGTATAGCAGATTTAAACTAGTCCGTCACAACAACAACAAGCAAAAGTGGCATACACCAGTAATAGTATACACATATAGCATTGGTTTTACACGATCACAGAGAAGTCTATAGGGTGGTCTTCAACGATACACACAGTGTGTGTATCTGAGAGAAATAAACAGCAAACAATATAAAGTAGAGATAGTACTCGATAGCAGGATGGGAGGGAAATACAGTGGATATATACGAGACATGGATAAGTGGTGAGCTTGTATACATTGAGCCTTCACTTGCATCTACCCAGGTATATGGTTACTAAGCCATACAGTACTCAACCATATAAACAACATTAAAAAATCTAAATAAAACAACCAAAATGTCATGGGTTTTAGTCTGAATGCCTGACGCATCCAATGTGAACACAACAGGAACGTAATCATCATCATCATCATCATCACCAAGATATACATCATCATCATCATAAGGGTTCTTCCGCACACTTCAAGTGGATAAAGGTATAATATATATAGCAACACTGAAGGTGGACACAAATTTACACCGTGGGGACACGTCTGGTAAGCACTGTAAGAGCTGACGTACTGTTATATATATATATAAACTCTCTCTAACTAATAATATCTACACCTATCACTAACTACACGAGAAACAACTCTGCGTCCATTATGCTTGTCACAAGTCTTTTGTAGCCCCCCTTGGTTATAGTATTATGTACTAACCACCCCTGTTTTACATAGTAGACTCTTCCAAAATCACAGACAGGAAGGATACATGAGACACCTAGAGGGGTGATGGGCAGTTATCGTTAATAAGGGTGGCAATCGTTATTATCAATGGAGGTACTCTGCTTTTTTACATGTATGAAGAAAGAAGTTTAAGTAACCCGGATTTGGGGAGACGCTAAGCGGCCCCAGCCCCTGGCGGCAGAATTGGGAACCTGAGGAGGCCCCTTACGATGTTGCCTTCCTTCAACATCCAGCAGTGTAAGTGTATATACTACGTCATATACAGCCACAACAACAACAAGAGTACCCAACGTCCTAACTCGCAAATAGGTAAAAATATATATGCAATATCATCAATAGTATTATGCTAATCAACAACCCTATAGTACATCATGGTCATGAATGACGTCACAGGGTCACGTGGGGTGTAAAGTACTAGTTATCCTCACTCTACAAAAAGGGAGATTCTATACTGCGAACCGCTAGTAACATGCTGAGATTCATCTCTGAACGTGTGGGTTAGTAATCACCCACTCAAGGCCCTTATATGGGGTCCCAGTCACTGAGCTTGGTTGTCGTGGAGTGACAAGCACACACACACACACACACACCTGTATATGTCACACGCACACACTCACACATACAAATGATAGGATTGTACATGTTTATGCATGTGGTGTATGTAATATGTAGATGTATAGAATAATGTAGAGACTACAAAAAGGTTGCCTAATAACAGTGAAACATTGAACTCGTTCACAATAGAAAAAAATGAAAAATTGACTTTGGATAAAGCTTTACGTTTTTCTTCTATATTAAAGTTTGTGTAAGTTTTAAGTCTGGCGTCAGCTGCGTCTCGGACCCCGTGGAGGAGACGCAGGCTAGGCCGGCTCCGTCCTCCAGGGGGCGTGACCCGAGCACCCTGTTGCTATAGCACCCAGACGGCCGCGTCGCTAGGTTACCAAAGTGTGTATCATGAGCGAGCCGCGGTGACCCTGTATGTGACACTGCGCCCCTCCAGTAGGGGGCAGTAGTAGTAGTAGTAATAGTACTAGTGTAGTATTATTGCGTGCACAGCCTTTCACAACCCCATTTGATCAAAGCTCAAGTTTGACAAACCCTCATCTAGTAGTAGTAGAAGCCAACCACACTCGGACCCTTGGTTGCTTTAGTCTATCTCACTCATGTTTGTTGTCTCAGACACACTGCACCGCAGGCGGCAGGCACTCTACTGTCTCCATGAGTCAGCATTTTTTATGAGCTGTACCTTGAGATCGGTTGGAGGGCAGTGATCGTGGGTTTGATTTTCATTTTGGAATGCGTTACGATTTAAGATGAATCACCTTTATATACTATTAATATCCTGTGTGTGTAAATGCTTCATGTGCTCGTAGTCCTTCTGACAAAATGCTCTGGTATATATATATATACATGTATGCGTTTATATATAGGATAAAACATACGTGGATTTCTCGTATTTCTTGCAAGGAGATCAGATATACACCCTCTAGGTGTACGTGGTTAGACATAGTTCTACACTGACTACGTCCACCTTACTGCGTATAGACCCTGAACATGGAACAAGTGTCCACTGCCCTTAACAAAGTGCCCTTCCGTTTCCACAAAGTCTCTTTTTCCAGGCTCCACTCTCGGCGGCCGCTGCGCACACAGCCTTGAAGCACCACAGACCCACAAAATTCTCACACACCGAAAAGATGCAAAAATATGAGCTGTTGGATTGTCACTTATATAAAAGTTCCCCAGCAGCCCACAACCCTCTCAATGCCTAACTCTGGAGCCCCCTCATCTCTCCTATCACTCACGCCTTTTATATCAATATGTACACACTGGTTTATCCACATATATATAAATATGCATGAACAAAACAAAAGTCCCTGGAATGGATCTGTTGACATATCACTTTGAACTCTGCCCTGTGGTATCACCGAGAGAGAATAGACTCTCCCCCTTCAACATGTAGTATACTTCAACATTGAGTTACTCCAGTGGCTAACAGCCAAATAAAGGCTGTGTTTACCGTTGGGTACCTGCCCCCCTGTTACACCAAATAGAAAGCACCCACCCTCCCCACACTATGAAACATCCCCCATCTCAACACAGCAGGCATGGTTAGGGTCGGTTTGCATCTTTTCGATCATGTGAGAATTTCCCCACAAACATTTTTGATCACTTTTGTTGAAAGTGGATAATATTTTCAAAACAACAACACCAGATTGGTACAATTGCAGCACACCATATGAACCATCATCATCGTCATCACGACTGGCAGTGATTTAACATGCGACTCATTAATTAAGCCGGTAATTACCATAATGCGTCATTAACCCGTTAACGCTCATACCGCCCAGACAGCGGGCGGGTACCTGTACTGGTCGTACCCTGCCCCCACTTCACCCACATGGTGTTGTGGGGGGTGCTGCTGGGGGTGGGGTTGTTCCTGCTGATGTTGCTGTTGTTGTTGCTGTTGTTGTTCATCGCCGCCGGTGGCCACTGACAGACTCCAAGTGGTGTCATTGTTGTTGTTGCTGTAGCTGCTGTAGTTGTTGTTGCTGTAGCTGTTGTTGCCGGAAGTGGAGCAGGGCGGCGGTAGGTGCCATCATTCGCTGGTCGTGGTTCCGGGACTGCCGCTGGCCGAGGTGTCCTCACCTCCGACACTGTCCGTGCCGCCGGGTACCAGCGGTGGGTTAGCGTTAACCCCCGGGCCCCCACCAGAGGGGGCGACCACCACGGGGGGCAGTTGGCTGAGGGGGGAGGGCGCGATGGTGTAGTCCAAGGCGTTGTGGTCAGGGCCGTCCTTGTGGCGCAGCAGGTGGTTGCGGAGGTACACGGGCTTGTGGAACTTCTGTCCGCAGATGGTGCACTGGTGGCGTTTGGGCGGCTCGTGGCCCTTGTGGATCTTCTGGTAGTGTACCTTCATGTTGTGGCGGTAGGTGAAGGTCTTGTTACAGGCGGGGCAGGGGTAGGTGGGCCGCTGGTAGTTCTTGTCGTGCAGGGGGATGTGCTCGCGGAGTCGCTGAGAGCTCTTGTAAAACTTGCCACAGACTGGGCAGCAGTAGGCGTCGGCGCTCGTGTTAATCATGAGACTCGAGTTCTTGTCGCCGGTGAGACCGGGTCCCACGGCGTGCGCCTCCATCATATGTTCCTGGAGGGCGTCGGCGTTGGAGAAACCAGCGAAGCAGGCGGAGCACTTGAAGTACTGGTCGTCGTTGTTGTACTCATTGGTGTCGTCCTCCATGGTCTCGTGCTGCGGCTGGTTGCCGCTCTCGATGTGGAACCCGGGCGGGCGTGGCGGCCATCCGGCCATGTCCTTTATACGCACCGCGGACCGGTCCTTGGGCGGCATGATGGGCGTGGTGGAGTAGGCGGGCTTGTGGCGGTCGGGGGTGTAGCGGTCTTTGCTGTCGTCCCCGGCGGCATGCAGCATACCGCCCAGTTTACCCTGAGTGTCCTGCATCCGCTGTTCGAGTAGCGCCAGTTCTACGGCCGCCAGACGCTGGTAGTTCTGAGACATGAAGGGAACCCGCAGCGCCATGTCGTCCGGCCCCGGGGAGTTCTGGGCGCCCCTGAACTGGTGACCTCTGTAAGGGGGCAGCCCGGACGCCATGAGCTGGGCTGAGATCATGCCCTCGGCGGTCATACCAGCCTTAGGGTCGGCGTACTTAGCATTGTCTCTGAGCCCCCCTTGGTGGCCACTGTTCTTACCTGTGAGCGCTGCCACCATGGCCTGCTGTGCGGTCAGTGCGTTACCAGCTTTAGCGCCATCCAGGAAGGACGGAAGTGAACCGCCGCCATTCAACTCATGTTTGAAATCGTTAATATTCCCACCATCGCGACTCATGGGTCGACCGTTATTTTTGCCCCCACTCAGGTCCTCTATGTTGCTGGAGGACCCCCGACGAGGCGACCCGCCATTTTGCGAGGCCTCGTCCTCAGACATGGCGATAGTGAGCGTATTGTCGCCATCTTCATCGCGGTACGACTCAGCATCGTCCCCGGCCTGTGAACCTCCGTACTTCTCGAGGCGCGGAGGCATGTCTAAGTCCTTCTTGAGGTTGAGCGGGGTGTCCTCCCGGGGAGGCATGACGGGCTGGTCCACATGGTTGGCCGAGCGCCTGCCTCCTGACGGCGAGTCCCTCATCATCTGTTGTGCCAGGTGCGCCCCGGCGACCATCTGCTGGTTAAAGGTGGCCGCCCACTGCGCGTACACCAACTGTCTCTGCTGCATCTCCTCGTACAGCTTGAGGTGGTTCTCGTCCGGCGCCTGACCACTGCCTAGTCCGAACACTTTCTGCAGGTCCTCTTTACTCACGGGCCCCACGCGGCCATTGTGCATCAGCGACTTCTGCGCTTGTACCTGGAGACATAACTCCTCCAGTACTAAGTGGGCCTTCTTCATACACTCCCACTCCCCCTGCAACATGCAGATGCCGTGTGAGGGCTGCACACACAGCACCCCCGCACGCTCCTGTAGAGTCTGAAATAGCACATCCTTGCGGCCTTCTAGCGTTTCTACCACCCTGGGAGAGACCAATGCGGTCATTATGGAGAACATCTTTCCCGGTGGCTTGACCTGCAAGAAAAGAAAAAAGAGATGGAGTCATTGTTAGATGGTTACATCGAAGCAGTGTATGGAGTGTTAATGGAGTCATTGTAACAAAACAGCGGTAGAGATGAGGGCAAAAAAGATAAAAGGTGTGTTTCAGGTTACATAGTCTGAAAATCTAGGTAGGGTAGGTCAGATCTTTCTTGATTTTTTTATTTGATTTTTTTACCTC
Source organism: Harmothoe impar (assembly GCA_947462335.1). Lineage (NCBI taxonomy): Eukaryota > Metazoa > Annelida > Polychaeta > Phyllodocida > Polynoidae > Harmothoe > Harmothoe impar. Next base: position 15,857,662 of record OX381710.1, on the reverse strand, counting down.
TGGAATGAAAAGTATCCAAAAATTAAGTTGCAAACTTCAGCGCTGACTCACAATGGTGTAGAAATGTGAACTATGAAATTGACTTGCGGACTACAAAATTGACTCTGAATAGCCCTATGATTACTTAAAATATACATATTTTTGTCAGAATTGGATAAAAAATTCTAGGGTCGGCCCTGTTTTGATAGGGTCGGTCGGGTAACCTGAAACAAACCTTCTCTTTTTTTGGCCTGAGTCAGGAACATAATATGATATGTGGGACAGCACAGGTAGCCACACAAAGACCCGGCAGGATATTTGAGTGCAGTACACCTAATCATTACAGTTTAATATGTAACATGTCGTTGGTAAGAGAATAAGGTGAAGAAATGAAACATCTTGGTACCGTTTTAATCTAGATAAATTAAGAATATTTATCTTTTTCTCTTGAAAAATGTAAAACATTGATCCCAGGCACACAGGTATAGCTGTTGGCCCGTAGATTCAGAAGCTCGGAGATACCACCCAGTCATCAACCAAAAGGAGGAAATCTTACAATTTTGGCCAATTTTTTGCGCGAAATTTAAATGATTTGAAACAGAAATTTCCGCGAAAAAAAGAAGGGAATTCCTAAATATACAAAAGTGGGAAACGTGGCATCTCTGAGAGCATGAGTCAGGCAGGTGCAGACATGAGACCAGACAGATCATGGGGTGGTCAGGAGGTAGTCAGGGGGTGGTCAGGGGTTGACCTGCAATGGGACAAAGACCTAGAGGCATGGTGAGACAGTCCTGGTTTGGACATTACGTGGTCAGGATGGGGTGTGTGGGAGGGGGTACATTGTATAACAATGTGATCAAACCAGACAGGTTCTAGCGCTGATGTCTGAAGGTAGACTTTGTCCAATCACTAAGTTGGCGATGCTAAGATGATTAGTGAAATTATTATTTGTCAGCCTAATAGTATCAGGATGTAGGATAAAGTGGTGTCCTATGGATATGTAGAGGACGTCAAGTGGCTGACTATACAATGGTCTCAAAATAGCTAGATTATCATCAGCTTTTCCCCCGGCCAACTAGTGTCTGAGATATTCAAGTCTTAGAGTCAAGTCTTTGATTCTAAGTGGCTTTTGATAGACCTACACAGTATTATGCTAGATATCTACATAGATTAGCATGGCAGTTTATACATGTATGTATGCATGTATATAACTCTATTCAAAGAATTAAATAGCCTTAATGTATTCGATCTACCCCGGTAGAAAATATATGTTGAAGATATGATCCCCAATAAACTTAAGGTTTTAACAGTTAAAAAGAAATGGCAATATGCTGAGCAACCTACATGTATAACTTCCAATAGCACCTCCCAGAACAGATAGCATGGTACCCGTCTCCTCCCCCATGAGATCTAAGATTCTAGTCCAGGCCAGACATATCTACCACCTCTCACAATTGATCAACTTGCTGCGCTGTGCCACTCTAAGACGAATTCCCCTAGGGTGGACCAAGCTACCCATCTGAAGAAACATACCACAGGTTCGTGAACAGAAGAGGGATGCTATATCAAACGCATCATACGTTTCAGACGTTGGAAATCTAGTAAACATGCATATTAGTGATCTTGGTCACTTAACCCGAATTGACAATATATCACATGTACATCAATTGATGTCTACATTTTTTCAGAGTTTTACCCTGGCGCTTGCCATCTTCTCGCCATGCTGGGATATGGGAAGCAACCAGTCACCTGTAAAGCCGAGCATGCACGTATATTTGAGGATAATTTGCATACCGGAAGTGGCCCTTTGATGCTATTATACATGGATTAAACTTATGCAGCCTGTCGATTCAGAGATACCAAACCATGCTCACACAACTTGTCCATTTAAATTCTGAATAACATACGCAAATCTCAGGTAAGAGTTTGAAAAAAAGGGAAAGTGGGTATTATTTGAGTCTGTTTTAATGTGTGTGTGGGTTTAGGGTTGAAGGAGGTGTAGTGGAGGTTTCTTTGTGCTGCAGCCCTCCTGTACCCTGTACCCCATGTGTGCGCACCCTGTGTACCCTGCTAGCTCCCTTTCACCCACCCCACACCCTCGTCCCCGCACTCCAGCTACCAACCAAACACCATCCAGGTTCAAACCTTTTTACCTGATATAAAACGCGGAATTTTGGTGAAAAGCCTTAGTATATAAGGGTTATTACAACATCTGAATGCTGCCAAGATACCCTTTTATATTTCCCCAAACTCAGATTACGAATATAATCTCCTTTATTCAGAAAAAAGATGATTTTCGGTTTCCAGAGGGAAAACCCCAATTTGTTCAGAAGAAATGATGCACGCTAGTCAGAGGCTGCAAATCTGCCCATACTTAAGCTTTTTCTGAACGTGGATGGTGTCAGGTGAGGAGTGTGAGTGCAGGGACCCAACCGCAGAGTGCCGGAGCCGCCCTGTGACCTTCTCCCAACCTCCACCTTGTGACGTAACGTCCAGCCCAAAATACACATCAGTCTTTACACAAGGCCGGACAATGGAGGCCCGCGGGGCAGGGCCAGTACCCCCTACTCCCTGACCGACAACTCCACCACCCTTAAACTCAACCCTTAAAGGGCTGTATAGTAGCTACAATGTGCCCTTTGTCGGCATGATGCCTGAATGCACCATTGGCGAGTCTACTCGCCAGGGCTGCATTCAGGCATCATGCCGACCTGTGGGATTGATGATACTCTCCTTAAGGGTCAGTATGATGCATGAATGCAACTCTTGTAAGTTACCATGGTTGAATCCATGCATTATGCCGACAAAGGGTTTTAAAGCACTAGGCTGTCCTTTAAGGGTTCAAAGCCTCGGTCCCCAACTGGACCGGCAGAATAGCCCTGATGATTAATACAAGTGATGCGGCGGTGATACCTTTGTGGTATGGCCGCTGCATCATGGTATGTAGACTAGACACTAACAACTTGACCACTGTTTTATGTGGGATTCTACAGACGCGTAGGCCATAAGGAATCTGGAGCTATGCCCTGTGGGTCCGCCATTTTATATTTCGCTGGTTGCGATGAAACCCACTGATAAGACATCCCATTATGGGTACAAATAGGGGACAAACAGGGGACAGGCTAGTAACAGTGTTATTTGCTCTTATCAGTGCCGGTCGCCGCAACCAGCTCCAGTCCCGACTAGGCCCTATAGGCAATGCCCTTAGGTGTTTTATTACAGTGAAATCTCGTTATAAGGAGGACTGAAAAGGGACTTCCTGTTACTAATATAAGGAACACGTTTCCATGGCCAAAATTGCTCATTCTCTGTACACTTAGCATAGGTTAAATGGAACATTGCTTATGAGGAGCAAATCTGCCTTGAGCCTTGCCAAAAGAACCTCCTTCTAACGCGTTTTCATTGTAGTGGGAATTATTTCATGTAGGTTTAAAACGCTATCTCTTTCCTCTCTTCTTCTGATCCATACGACTTTCAAATCATTTTCGGGTGATCAAATGTGAGTTAAAACCTAACCTATGAAACAATTGCCCAGCTTGTAATTAAGACATTGGTAGAGTATGGCCACATTGAAAAACATGGATACTTAATAGTGACAGACACGTTTAAATTGCTGATTTTATGTAGAATAATATGCACGTGTTTTCTATCATAATTCCTTACGCATGTTTTTATTCTGATCATTATAATCTATTTAAAAAGAATTTGGCCCGATTTGTAAACTCCAGCCTGTGATAGTCAGTGGTAAACAGTTTAAATGTAGCCACACGAAAAACATCAAAGCAATCATGTGTCCATTTATAGTGGTAACAACTTGTACATTGTTGCTCATATATATGATTACACAACACATTTCCATCTATTGATAGAATCAATACTCTTTTATAGTCCACTTCTCTGTGATAGAATTCGAGCCAAACTTTCAATGTAAGAATTTGGGAGAAAAAGCGACAAGAGCATCATGATCCATTACGTAAAACAGGCGCTGCTTTGTGGGCAGACGACAATTTTGTTGTGACCACGAGTATGTCGCTGAGTCAGGTACTACCCACATTAACCATATAAGGGTGGCAGAGTATTTAATGTGCTGTCCACTTTATCGGCATGATGCATTCATGCAGCCCTGGCAAGTAACTCACAAGGGCTGCATTCATAAATCATGACGGTCGACCCTAGAGGGTTGATCCACTCCCGCATTGTCGGGGTGATCCTGGCTGCATTCGGAGATCATGACGATAAGGGGCATGATAAAATGATCTGATTCAAGCAGAGAGTGGTCCTCAGGGTTCTCCACAGACGTAAAAATCACACCGTAAATTCACCGTAGAAACTGCAACTTGTAAGAGAGTCAAAATCTTTAAGCGTTCTCCTAAAGTAGGAGTGTGGCTTATACAAGACAATAGCAATTTTCAGACCCCATGTGCGGCTCAAAACACTTTTTTTGATAAAAGATTTATAAAATGCTAATAACTTCCTTAATAATTGATGGATTTTCAAAATTCAAAAACCTATAGATAGCTTAAATGACACCGGCGGCGATTTTTGAGTCATTTGACGCCGGCGGCGGTAAAAAAGGACGCCGGCAGCCCGCCGGTGTCATTGCAGTGTGGGGAGAACCCTGGTCCTTAAAGGGTTATTATTGATATGTGTGTAATTAGACGCAGCTACACGGGCATCACACGGAGCAGACGACAAATAGACAACCTACACTCTCCCAGCACAGTTTCAACATTTCAAGTATATTGCTGTCTAACAACTCTCCGTTATATACGGCACTAGTCCATTAGGCCATTTTGACTCAGAGCAATGCATTCTGGTTAGGCCCCCGACTCCAGAGCAGTGCATTATGGGTGAATTTGTTATCAGTCCTTTTGTTTCAGGTGTGAAAAGAGGGGATTGACCCGACAAGAAGATAGGGGTTTAGCCCCCGACTACCTGAAGTATCAGGATGTGCTAGTCGGGACTGGAGATGGTTGCGACGGCCAGCACTGATAAGAGCTGATACGACTTTTACTAGCCTGTCCCCTGTTTGTCCCCTATTTGTACCCATAGTGGGATGTCTTATCAGTGGGTGTAACCACAACCAGCGAAATATAAAATGGTGGACCCACAGGGTATAGCTCTACATCCCTATACACTGCACGTTATTGTTGACGTGTGCTTATACGGGACTAGCACATCCTGGTACTTCAGGTAGTCGGGGGCTAAACTCCATCTCCTTATCAGGCTAATCCCCTCTCCTCACACCTTGAACAAAGGGACTGATAAGAAATTCTCCCATGATGCACTGCTCTGGAGTCGGGGGCCTAACCACAATGCATTGCTCTAAGCCACGATGGCGGCCCCCATAGCCTAATGCGCTAGTCCAGTATACACACTACATAGCCACCATGTTTATAACTTTGTAACTATATACACTAATTCTTTATTATTGTCTGTACTACTTTTTTCATGTTACCTCCTGATTGCCCACACGTGATCAGTCTGATTGTGTTTCATTCTCATATACTCCTGGCTATCTATAGTATGTACACATGCATTCAACATCTTAAGGCGCACTGCCTACTAGTATTGAATTGTATCGTCTTCTTTAGAGAATCACTTTGTGCAATAAAGACACTTTATAAACTCAAACACAAAAAAAAGCCAAAACGTACGGACTCTAGGAAGACATCTGTGGCAGAAAGGGGGGGGGGTACTTCTTCTGCACTCCTTTCACATATAACACAGTTCTAGTGTCCTTACACCAAACATAGTTCCTACAATTATCTCTCAGGTGCCCAATTACTACCACAAAAACATGGCTAATCTATATTATCTTAAACAATACTTGTTGATACATTTCTTTCTTCAGATATTTGAACCGATTCACAGTTGTATAAATGAATATTTCAAAGGCATGATGTAGGTAAATTCTAAGGGTGATCCCCCACGTTTTGGCAGAGAGGAAGTATGAAGTGCCGGTAGAAACGAATGATAGGATTTGCTGGGAGATTGTTGGCCAACGGTCAACCTGTGAATCAATCTCCCAGCAGATTCTCCCATGAGTAACTAGCGGCACTACTTCCTTCTCTGCCAAAACGTGGCGGATCACCTTGAAATCTTCCCTACGCCATGCTTTTAAAATATCGATTTACTCCAATGGATATCGATTAAAATATTTAAAGGAATATGTGTAGAGCAAATATTAAAAGTTACAGAAGTATTGGATGTGAAATTGAAGATATTCATGAGAACTATTTTTCGAGTAGGGAGACTGCTGTGTCAGATGGCCATAGGAGAGCGCACAAGTAGTACCCCTTTCCTCCCTTCTTCCACAAAAGATTTCCTGGCTTTTGGGCAGAGTCTTATTTGAGACTGTGCTGGGAGAGTGCTTGCGAATGACTGCTGCTGCAGCAGCTGCAGCAATGTGACGATTCAGCTGATTTACTCACATCAACCATCAAAGTCAAAATGCAGGAGGGAAAAGTAAAAAAGAGTGGTAATAAGTTAATGACAGGGGTCCCTTGTGTGTACGCCTCACCTGGGCATGCGGCAAATTGCAGCATTTAGCGGCAAGCACGGCCAATCACACGCCGCTTTCTACATGAATCAGCATTCACAGCCGGCCCTGTATGCCTGCAGTATCTGCAGCTAAACAGCAAACATGACCCATTCAGCCAATAATGAAGCTAAATTGAGGGATATGTGCTGATATGTCAGTTTTGTACATTTTTGCGGGTATTAAACTTAGACTATGAGCTGCTGGATTTAGCTTTGTACGCGAATCTGAACGTTAGTGTGGCTTATAGCTTTGATTGGTCCAAAGTCGGAAGTGGCCAAAAGCAGAACCCCTGTCACCTCTGTGCCTTATTGGATTTGTCAAAGGTGAGAGAGTTGCCACTCATAAACTCAACCATTATTTACAAATGACGAGCCTAAAATTATTTAACTACCATTAAATCAAGTGTTCGTCTTAAGGTATGTGTCCGACTCCAGGTGAATCTACCGTATATAGGGGGTGCTGTAACTCACTGATTGCATGTAAGGTGAGTTAACATATGTCTACCCTACTTTATATAATAGGTAAGAGGGAACACCAATTTGGGTAAATTCCTGATTTCTTGATTTCGAAAGGGAAAACTTCCTCGTAAGGCTACTCCAAATAATATACTTGTTTCTCATCACCGCACGCATCTCCAAAATCGTCCATTGTTTCTTTTTGTTTTTCTTCACAATTTCCAGTGGAAAACATGATTAAAAATGGTAAAATATGGGCATATTTGGTACCAGATTGAAGCTTACAGTGTTGTGGATCCAATGAGCTTGATCTCTTGTTTGCTAAAATATCAAAATCTATAGCTTGCCAAGGATCCACATATACCCACCCATTTGGTCACCAGCAAAAAAAGAGAAGTAAAAAGCGCCCTCGTCTCTTTTTGTCATGGCTTGGTGATGAGAATCAAGTATATTTTTTGGAGTGGCCTAATATTGTCTACATGTCTACAGTGCCCGTCTGGGATCAAAAGCCATGTACCATTAGGTTATCAGTCAGGCCATCACTAAGACATCTACATCCTATTGGGCCGCATTTAGAAAGGAGTGGGAACCGGATTAAAATATGCTTTACATGCAATTTTCAGATGTAATACTGTAAGGGAAATTATACAGCGTGAGAATATGCCATTTTTATGGACAGTTAAAGTTCATGGAAACTTCACTGAGATATAATGAAGCCTCAAGGATCCGTGATTGTTTGCCGGCTTGATGCACGGGACTAGCGCATTAGGCTATGGGGGCCGCCATCTTGGCTCAGAGCAATGCATTCTGGTTAGGCCCCGGACTCCAGAGCAGTGCATCATGGGTGAATTTCTTATCAGCACCTTTGTTCTAAGTGTGAGGGGAGGGGATTAGCCTGATAAGAGATAGGGGTTTAGCCCCCGACTACCTGAGTTACCAGGATGCGCTAGTCCCGTATAGCCTATGACGGCCGAGCTATCTTACCATCTCTTACTGCAACCTGGTCCGCTGTACCTCTACTCTTATACGGGACTAGCACATCCTGGTATTTCAGGTAGTCGGGGGCTAAATCCAATCTCCTTATCAGACTAATCCCCTCCCCTCACACCTAGAACAAAGGTGCTGATAAGAAATTCTCCCATGATGCACTGCTCTGAAGTCGGGGGCCTAACCACAATGCATTGCTCTGAGCCGAGATGGCGGCCCCCATGGCCTAATGCGCTAGTCCCGTATAGTCCCCTGGTCACCACAGGCGCTCTGGTGTCAGATTCCACCGTCCTGGCTCAGGACGGTATCTGGGCCGTCATGGGCTACACTGAACATAGCATTATGACGGCCCTTTGGGCAGGTAGCATCCGATAAAAGGATATACTTTATACCGGTATTTCCTAATACTAGTAAGCGCACATCCCCTAATAATCGCACACAACCACTTCTAGGTCCATTTCACACTATAAAATCCCTCAAATTCGATTCTGATCCCTATTAAACGTATATACACTACACTACTAATTCAGAGATGCCACTCACTGGTCACCAAAAATTCGGATATTATCCAATTTTGCTCAATCTTAATAGGAAATGAGACCAATTGTACTATAGGAATTACAGCCCAAAATTCGGAATTCCGAAAAAGTTGGGAAAAGTGGCATCCCAGTACTATAAACGTGTTCAAACTATTTGTAAAGCACATTGTGCGCTCCTTACGTTGAATTCTCAATTCTGTAGTGTTGTTAAGCAATATGCTGCCCTTAAAGGGTTATTTCAGCCTTGTATACCATGTACTAGCCTTACACAACTCGGGCTGTGGCAGTGACATTGGCCAGGTCCATGCAGAATTGGAATAATTAGGATCAATTTAAGTTAATATTATTGGATGCAATTTTTGAAATATGGAAGAACTTCCTTGAACGATACAGCTCAATACACGTAACAGCCATTTTAATTTCTTGCTAGTTTCTTCCTACTTCTCGTGGAAAGTAGGACATCTAGAAATCCATGAACCACATCATTCTTCTACACCTTTAGGATTATCGGTTATTGGAAGAAAAATCCCCAATAGGGTTTTCATGGTTGGATTGAGCTGAAAAGCCTTTCCTCTCGGTATAACATATTATTTACAGCTATTTGAAGCCATTTTGGAGAACTGAAAGTTATTATTGTGGAGGGGGGGGGGGATCTAAATGTTGTTATCGCATACCAATGCTCCCACTCACTCGGTATATTAAACCGTTGGATAATAAGAAACGTATGGACAATCTGACTTCTCGGTCGGTGACATTATTGATACTGTGTAGCTTCTTTGATATAACGATACACATATTAACCTTGGACCATGACTCTGTTGGATAGAATAAACTGCCAGAGCAATAAGTGCACTAATATAGATATGAAGGGGATTGTGTCGTTTCCTGTCAAATTGAAGTATTTCATCTCACAGGTAATGTGAGATGTGCATTTCTCTTTCACATTTTGCTATATTATGTTTCACAATTTCCAAGAATAGTCAAGTATAAAGATTTACCAATATGGAAATGACAATAAATATTAGTAAAACCCAGCCGTGGCGTAACACGTATGGAGTCAATAATCGGGCTACAAAAGTTGGAAATGAAATTCCCTATCCAAACTAGTTCACAGCCTCGAGTGTTGAGCCATTATACGGAAAACAACGCCTAAACATGTAAAGCGGATCTCCTGCCTTTGAGATGGCCGTATCTGTTACATAAGTAACCCAAATAATCCGCTCAATTATCAACTAAAATTACAATGACAGATAATATCTTCTGGCACATTAAATATGACAGATAGGGGAGTAAAAAGGAACATAAATGCGCCACAACAAACTACCCTTTAGATCCATATCTTCAACTCTTAAGATAATACCCAATATGGCCCATAGATCAAATATGTGCGTTTCCGGTAACAGCGAGAACAAACATATAGCATCAGACACACTGTCATTTCTACCATTTTAACTTTTTTTTAAATGTGGAAATTTTGTCCAAAATTCTAAAACTTCCGGAAATGTGTGAGAGAAAAGGTTACGGTCGGTCCTATTTTGCTAGCTAGGGTCGGGTGACCGGAAACACAGATTTGTTAGGCATTATACCTTTTTTTTTTTTACGGAAGTCCCACTTTGTGGTTAAGAGGGAAATAAGTTGTCGGGTAATCTAAGTTCTATTTACGACTTGGTTAAATAAAACAACAGTAGTGTTTCTTGTACAACGTTTCGTATGAGTCTACATGGACATTTTTTTTCGAATTAATGCAAAATGCAAAAGAGAACGTTGAAATGTTATGTGACTGTTATTTATGACATTTTCAGGACTAAGCCCCCCCCCCCTTGACACTGTTTTAACAGTATTTGTAAATCAAACACAAAATACCCACACAACCCCTTTATAGCAGTGACGTAATTGCTTAAAGTCCACAAATTAATTGTGAGATCTATTATGGATGATTTTGGATATTGAAGGCAAATAATGCGTGTATTCAATATTCCTACATGAACTATTATGCTCAAATGACATGTTTCCATGTCGTACCTGTCCTTATACCAAGCTACTTAATAAATACTATATAGAGATACTGTATTCGATATTATCAGCGCACATTACCCCCTTATAAACACACGCATCCTTTTCTTGCCGAATCTAAGACTATGAATGATCCAAAATGTCTCTTATTCCCCCGAGTAATCTCTGAACCACCAGAAATGTTTTCCTATTAATTGTTCTGCACATTTCCCGCTAGTTACGTCGAATACAATAATGTACAATAGTTATAATGCTTTTCAGGTGTGTGAGTACTTATTACATCTTGGATTTGAGATTATCGATTGATAGGTGCCCTATTTCTGATTGTCCTGAGGATTACATAGCCATTATAAAATATCATAATATGTTGGTATACTCCACAGCCCTGCAGCACGATGAAATAACACAAATATGTGCCTCTACATGGGTAAAAATCGACACGGGCGACACGGCGACACAGCCCTTTTAGGCCCTTTTAAAAATCGACGGACACAGGAAAATCGGGGATAAAAATCGACCCACAGGGGTTTTTCTCTATGTTCTTATATAGCTAAAAATCGACACAATGCCACTGCCATACTACTAAAATTCGACCCGGCGACACAGTCAAAATTGCGGGTACACATGTAGAGGCACAAATATGCCAATTAAATAACAGTTAACTGCTCTGAATAATTTCTGATTTTGGCGAATTTGTAACAAAGGATTTGCTGATTTTTAAAGTAGGACAAATCTTTGACAAAATGAAAACGAAATGGCTGACTTTGAAAGTAGGACAAATCTTTGACAAAGGGAAAATGAATGCACCCTACCGAACTACCTTTGTGGTCCATATACCCGCACGTCCTATGGTAAAGGTGTCACACAGTGACAGGGATGCCCCACACAGACCGTGATTGGACTGACCACGTGGTGCTTTGTTGTCGGCACATTAAGGCTGTACACTAATCCTGAATCACATGACTCATCATTTCACTCACTGACCACCAGGGCACCACACGGGGGGAGGGTGTGTGTGGGGGGGGGGGGGGGACAGTCTCACGTGCCCATTTTAAGAAATTAATCTCAATGTCGCTTGTTGCTTTTTCAGGTCTGAAGAATAAAATATCCCTGGAAAATTTCCATTGACGATTTTAAGAGACAGGTCTTATCCCTTGTCGCCAAAGTTGAAACTCCAGTATTTCCTGATCTCCTGGGTTAAAACAGGGGCTTGTCGCCTGGTCTATTTTACCCGTCTGGGGCCCTACTTCTCAGTAACACCCTCCACCTTACACCCCTTAAATACACCAGGCGACAATACCATGTTTTAATCTAAAGGGCATTACTGTGGGTTGGTGCCAAGTGAAACAATTTCAGGTGACAAGCCTTATTTCAAAATTTAAAAGGGATAATACCTATGTATTGAAATAAACAAGGGACATTGGTATTTCTTACGTTTGGACAAGTGACACAGTTGTCGTCTGGGGCTCTTTACCTCGACTTTCCCTTTCTTTCCCATACCAGTGTCCTAGTCGACCCCCCCCCTCCCTCCACTCTCAGCCCCCCCCCCCCCCCCCCCCCCACACACACCGCACTACCTCCACGCGCGCGCCCCATGTGCTAGATCTAGATCTCCGTCGATGAGTGATAGCGCGTTGTATCTAGTGTGGTATCTAGTCTAGCATCTGGGCTCCTTTTTTGGGAGGTACACAGTGTAGATGTCATATTAAGTCGGGTTGCCATGGTTAAGTGTGGCCGGCTGAGGTAATTCAGGTTAATCGACATGGTTCTCATGAAAAGGGAACTTTGTCAAGTTGCTGTGGTTTCCTCGTGCACCCTGTCCCGGGACCCTGTCACCGACCAGGATACAGCATCATGAGGTGTGACCGGGCCGCGGGGAGACTTCACCCAACACTTCTAACTTATACACATCTTGGAGGAAATACCATACAAGTACATACAACTATGGACCCAGAAGCATGTACATTGTAGGCCCTGTTATAAATACAGTGTCGGAAACATACATACTGACTCTTAACAGGAAATTATCTGATCCCTAAATCTGACTATGAAAGAGTCAATTTGCAAATGACAGCATTTGGCATGCCCCCAATCCACAAAGGAAATCCTGAAAATCTAGTAGCCAAAAAGGGGGTTATTTAAGGAGTTTGCATATGCAGAAATAGCCTAAATGTACCACAAAAAATCCTTAACGATTATTTCATCCAGATTAAATTTCAAACAATATAATCTGTAGCCAGTGTAGGTAAGTTTATAGATTGAACGTTATATTTTGCGATATGTGCATGGCAACATGTTGTAGGCATGTAATTGACATTATAATATTATCTAATTAAACTAATTCCTTCAGCTATAATAGACCAATTATCACCACACCCCAAACCAATTATGGACAATTATTTAAGTGATTTACAAAGATATCATTGTATTAACAATAACATGATGGCATGTATCATGTATTTCCTTAATATGTGAAAATCTAAGATTGTCATGTAATATGACATGTCCATAGAGGGATGACACTCCCTCTAAGTCCCTCAGTATTACAGGTGTCGGTAGTACCCTATAACCGCCTCTAACGTGAAGGGTTTAACCCGTGCCCAGTTATGTCAAAGGTTGCTGCTCAGGCCGCGTGTCCCACTATTCACGTATACCCCGGGCTCTGACCCCTGACTCGGGGGACGTCGGGGGTGCGTGAGCATGTCTAATCGTACCATGCCGTAACGCGATACGCACCTGTATTTAATAACATCAACATTAAACATGTGGCGCCCACCCACAAACACGCGCGACATGCACGCACGCACCTTGATACTAGAACAGCAATATGAGCATCATCCTCCTATCTCGGCGTGCGGCAAGGTAGCATGATGGGTGTCACATAATGACCATGTAGCAGGGTGCGTGCTCTAGGTGCGCGGCGCGCGGCGTGCGGCGGGGTCCCCGACCCTGTGCCCCCGGCCGCCGCCCGCCACAAAGCCGCCCCACACGGCGAGGCGGCGCACGGTGAACCCTCACCCCCTCACCTTGTCATGACAGCGGCGTTTACAGGGGTCACAACTCACCATTATTAAGTGTCAACATGTAACACACACGGGAGGAGGCCCTGCTCGGGTACAACACAGGGCGGCAGAGGTCCCGCTGCTGGTAGTGGTAGTAGAGGTAGTAGTATGCTCCTCCAGGCGGTAATACTAAGACGATGGCGGCTACTGCTGCCACACACACACACACCCTGGTTATCTCCCTATGGGGCCTGGCGAGAAATTAGGTCACAGACAAATCACGACCATTGCCGTGCTAGTCCGGCCGCAGCAGGCCGTGCTGTTGGAACCACTGTCACGACACCCCGCTCGTGCCGACATGCCATTGTCTAACATGCCATCTACTCCCGTTTGTTTACTCCCGTGTGGCCGCCTCCTAATGACGGGAGCGCCGTGCTCGCTCCGAGCTGTCACCTCAGTAGTCGTCCTTCTACACCACTGTCAGTGCCACTGGAGGAGGGCCTCCAGACGGGGGGAGGGAGGAGACAGGCGGCTTGTCGGCCGTACATTTTGGCGGGGTGGTATTGAGGAGGGTGCAGCTGCCGTGGTACCAGCACACATGGTACTGGGACTGTGGTGGTGGTGGTGGTGGTGGTGGCGCATTGACAGTGGGTGCTGCCTGTTCACTGCCATCCAGCCTCACCCTCCCTGCTACTGCTAGTCTCACCGTGTGGGGGCAATGCCCGCCCGCCCTGTGCCCCTTAACATGGTATCCTGTGGGTCCCTATACCTCACATGCTGCCTATAGTATAACGTTATAACCCCCACCCAGCCCCTACCCTACAGTGTCATGTATACGGGGTAGCAGGCTCCTACCTTGTCATCCCTCTGTAGATGGGGCCTCATGTATCGGGGCGGGATGTAGGGGCAGTAGTAGTGGCGGGGTGCTGCAGCCCCGTATTATCGCCCTGCTCCTCCTGCTCCTGTCTGCCCGACATTGGGCGGCAGACGCAGGACGGACGCAGCAGGCTAGACGTTAGCAGCAGCCGCCAAATAGCATGAACGCCGTGCGGACGCTGCACAAAGACAAACCACTTACCATCCATAGACTAGCGCCTGTGTGCAGCACAGCACATGTAGACGTCGACTCGGCAGCGTGCTAGCAGCCCCTCTCTACATCCTCCTTTGTTAGCTGTGGTGCTGTTACTACTCGGCCTTCTGCAGCGACTCCCGCCTGCGTGACATGTTTGCACTTGTTGACCTGTACGCCTGGTATATAGTGGCGGTGCGGGGTATGGCGCTGTTGTCAGACGGCGGCCGGGCTAACTAACCAGCACCACTCACTGTCGGCCACTACTACTACTACCTGTACCGGGCCGCTCCTCTCCCACACTGACGGAGGCGATTCGCGCCACTCTCTGATGACAAAGGTACTGCTCCCCTCCTGCTAGTCGCGCCGACTACATGATGCCGCCCTGGTACTAGCGGCACATGGCCCCTGCACCCTACACTGTGGTGTGAGCAGTCACAGGCAGCCAAGGGTGACGGCTGGGGGCACACACTGGTAGTAGTGGTGGTGGGTGGGGGGGGGGGGGGGGGGGGGGGAGACATGTTGATGAGCAGGCCTCTAGTGGACAAAGGCCATGGGGTTGTGACATCGGTCAGCACCCCTGACACGGTGACCCCTACTCCGGCCCCTGTGCACCCCGCCTGCAGCCCGCCACTGGTCAGCGGCAGACGGCACACACCCCTCCCCTCCCTACTCTACTTTTGTACTTTATTGGCTGTATAGTGCTTTAATGTATCATGCTCTTCATCGTCATGATACATTTATGAATGCAATCCTGTTGAGCCGACTAGTCAGGGTTGCATTCAAGGATCATGCCGAGACTGTTGGACTGATACACTCCCGCGGGTGGTCACGATGCATGGATGCAGCCCCTGGCTCGTCACCAGCCACGTAGCATGAATGCATCATGCCTTTTATTGTCATGATAGTATGATACATACATGAAGCCCTGGTGAGTAACTCTCAAGTGATGCATTCAGGTATCATGTCGACTACGTGGGGTTAATACATACCAAAAGGGTCGGCATGATACATGAATGCAGCATAAAATACCACATGAGGGCTGCATTCATGCATCATGCCCACAAAGGGAATCATTAAAGCATCACGCTGCCGTTAAGGGGTTAAGTGACCACCACCACCCTACCCCCGGGACCCTGACACCCCACCATGCTGTGGCCCCGCAGCACGCTGAAAATAGGTCTCCACCCCTGTTGTCCATCTCATTAGAAATTCACCCCAACCCCCTCCCCTCCCCCCACCTCTCCCCGCCATGCCCATGGCCTATTTAATTCAACATTCTTTAATTTTAACAGACATAGTTTGGTCCTGTGTAGCCCATATTAAGTGTCAGGTTTGGCGGTGGGTATTATACTGGTGTGGAGGAGTAACATGAGGTGCCGCACACCTGTACAGGTGAGACAGGGTGGTGGGAGATGATGAGATAAGCATGGCCGCCCTGTAGACCCGGCCACATGGCGGCCTGATCAACAGCCGGACCTACAAGGAGGCACACATGGGGAGTCCCCCGCACTCTGCGGCAAACCCAACACCATCCTCACCAAGACACACAGGTCACACACACACAAAGGACCTCAGAGATGCCACCAAAGACCCTGTATATCATTATGTTACATCGATGCCACTTCTCCTAATTTTGTAGGACTTCCTACCTTTTGGCTTGAATTTCTATATTGAATTATGCTAATTCCCTACAGAGAATTGACCAACATTGACTTTCTCCTTATCGTCGACGATTGAGGTGAAATCACTCCCGGATTTGACAAAAATTAAGCGATAGTTTTTCCAGGTTAACCTATAAGTCAATTTCAAATTTGAGAATATTGGATAAAAATTAATTTCATAAAAAATATCTGTGTAGAAAATTTGATGAGAAGGCCCTGTGAAAGGCCTATAACATGGACATCCTGCTGCACACCCTACATGTATATGTATATCCTTATCAAATCTAAGACACACAAAGAAAGGCATGTCCGCGACCCGGCCCCCGCCCTCCACATCTGTCCTGATACCATCATCGTTCTATGGTTCTGAAAGCACCCCCTTTTCGCGGATTTTTGGGTCAAAAACACACCCTTTTTATGGCAAAATTTTGTATCCAAAAAAAAGTCCCTTTTTACAGGAAAACGCTGGCATCTTTACAAACTCAACCCTTTTTTAAAAAAATACTGACGTTTTTATCAGCTCGCCCCTTTCAGCAAAATAGCTAATACAGATATTATCATACTAAATTTAAAATCTTAATACCATAATCGTTTGATGTGCATACATTGCCATTGCCTTTTAAAAACAGATATATCCCCCTTTTCTCGATTTCCACAGACTGATAATAAGGAGAAATTCAGAAATGTCAGCTTTCTTTCTCGTTTTTTTTCCATAAACTAACAAAATGAGCTTCTTTTAGGACCCCATATTTTATATGTGTCAGCGCTTTCTTTAAAACATTGCTGTTCTTCGCGAGCTCTAAAATCTGCGATTTCACAACAAAAATGAGTATATTTTATTCCCAATGCAAAAAACGCGGGAAGGGGAAGGGCTTCGCATTGAACACCTTTATGAGGATGGTGTCCCTTTACACACGGAGTGCAGGGATGGACCGTGGGGTGGTGGTGGAGGGCGGGGGGGGGGGGGGGTGTATGGAGAGGGGGTGACAGTTGTCCAACAGGCTGCTGCTGTGTCCAGCAGGCAGGTAGGGAGGCATTGCGTGGTGGCCGCAGCAGGAAGGGCAGCAGGAGGAAGCAGGGAAGTCTCCGACCCCCAGCCCAATACTGCAGTATGGGCTGGGAGCAAACCTACTCTTGACCTTTGCGCCAGTTTGGTGACGCAATAGAGTGTATTGGGGAATTGAGAAATACACTCCCAACTAAGAGTGTATTGGGGAATTGAGAAATACACTCCCAACTAAGAGTGTATTGGGGAATAGAGAAATACACTCCAACTAAGAGTGTATTGGGGAATTGAGAAATACACTCCCAACTAAGAGTGTATTGGGGAATTGAGAAATACACTCCCAACTAAGAGTGTATTGGGGAATTGAGAAATACTCTCCCAACTAAGAGTGTATTGGGGAATTGAGAAATACATTCCCAACTAAGAGTGTATTGGGGAATTGAGAAATACACTCCCAACTTAGAGTGTATTGGGGAATTGAGAAATACACTCCCAACTAAGAGTGCATTGGGGAATTAAGAAATCCCAACTATTAAAGAGTGAGAAATACACTCCCAACTACAGATGGATTCCTATCTAATTCAACGGGGTGATTAATTTAGGTAGGGGCTGCTGTGTGGTTAACACATACACTTGAAATGGGCAATTAAACTCCATGTATTGGGGTTAGATGGCAGCCTGCTCCCAGGCTATCCCAATAGGATAGAGGCTGACCGAGGCTGAGGGAGGGAGGACCTCATGGCTGTACAAGTCCTTGTTGTCTGGGTCTTATTTTAGCCATGTGCCGCATTACCATGACACTGAATCTGAAATTAGGCCTGCCGTCTCAGTCACTGCCCTCAGACATAGAGCCTGCAGTCTAGACGTACAGGGGGGGGGGGGGCAGCCCAAAAGACACCCAATAAAACTGCATGCAAACAACTTGAGGTATTTAGGCTAGATGAGAAGCCCCATCGGTTAGACTCCAACGTCAGCTGAGCGCACGTGGTGGGTCATGTATGTGCGCATTAGTCCAATCTATTGACATCGACTAGGAATTATGAAATTGATTAAAGTGTCATTGTTATATAGCCTATGCACTGTAGTTGTTGTAGTCAGGTTAATAATTGCCCCAACTTCCATTTATATGACTTATTGTTACTCCTCAGGTACGTTATGGTTATTGTACGTTATTGCCTACGTCTAATATCAAAGAGAAAATATTAATTGGGTCATTATACAATGTATAATAATATTAAGCCTTATTGTACCTCATTTATAATTAAGCTTAAATTTCAATATACTTAGTTTCCATAACTACCTTGGTTATACACCTTATTATGATATACACTTGCATAAAGTAACAGTTCATGTGTCGTAAATAGGTAGAGGACGTTATTGTAACTACAAAATGTAATAGCAGTGCAATGCTTGTGGTTTCCTTAAGGCAATAAACAACATATTTGTATACATTCCATGCTCAGCTACTTAAGACGGCTCACAAGGGCCCGGAAGAATGTCACTCCAAGTACAATAAACTTTAAAACGCAGTATAGTATAAGCTACACATGTTGTTGAGATGAATTAACAATTCCCACATTCTGGAGGATATAAGCCGTCATTGTGTTGGGCCGAATCCTTGCTATAGATGTGGTCCCATCTGCACTCTAGATCTCTAAGGGAGTGGTCATTTTTTAACAACATGGGGGCCGGGTTAGTGGATTTGGGGGGGGGGGGGGGCAAAAGAAATTGGACTCCTTGAAGGGGGGCGACCAAAAAATTTGGAGCCCTCTTAAGGGGGGCCCAATAAATTGCACCCCTTTTTAGTGAAAAAGTCTGCGCATTAAGAACTATAGCTCGAAGGGGTCGGCCGCGCTAAATTTCAACCTGTCTGAGGGGGGGGGGGGAACCAAAAATATTTCGATCCCTCCCGCGGGGGACCAAAAAAGTTCCGACCCACTCGCGCGAAAATCCGCCGACCCTCCCCCCTGTTGTTAAAAAATGAGCGCTCCCTAAGTACGGGTGTCTTTGTGTGTCAATTTGGGGAACTCTTCATGAGGCATGGAGGCTCTAGATATCCACTTGTATTTCCTGCTACTTGTTTGCTTTCAGAGAATCCTGCATGTACAAGGCTGCGCCATGTGGTCGCCCTCCCCCTTTTCACACCGCTATTTTGGGTGGGGGTGGGCGACTTTATGTATTTTAACCCTTTAAATCGGCTTAATGTTGTAAGCCTTCATGTTTATTTGTCGACATAATGTACCGACCCAGTAACAGTGAGTACTACTCATAGTGCATCAAGCCCGGGGCATGATGCCTTCCCCTAGGGAGTGTATCAAGCCTGATGGATCGCCATGCATCAATGTCGCGAGTTACTCGCCAGAGCTGCATTCATGCATCATCCTACTGACAAAAGGACATAGTGCATTATATATAAGCCGGCTTTAAAGGGTTTATGTACTTTATACAGGGCTTCGTAGGTACAATGTATAAGGACGCGGACATGACGAGCAAAGAGTTAACGCGTCGTCATGTCACAAAAGGTGGCAGTTCACGTTGTATGGAGCCCCCAACACGCCGTGTTACCCTGTGTATACATGTAGGCTCACGGACCGTGAACCCACCCGGCTATACCCTGTCATTTTAGCAGATTCTGCCCCAACATGTTGAGTGTACAGAGACTGGGGATGATACCATTGAGGTGTTCTTTCTGTTTTAGTTCTGTTCTTGAGTTGAATTCAGCCGGTTGCAGCTGTTGTGAGATGAGTAGGGCACTATATACCCTTTGTCGTCATGATGCATGGATGCAGCCCTGACGAGTATAACTCAGCATTACTGCATTTATGCATCATGCTCTCACCTCAGGATTGATACACTCCCTAAAGGTCTTCATGATGCATGAATGCAGCCCTGGCAAGTAGACTCACCAGGACTGCATTCATACATTATGACGACAAAGGGTATAGCACATTAAAGTAACCTGCAGCCCTTAGAGGGTTAGCGTGGCGTTATTCCGGCTTCAGCTCCATGATGTAAGGGGGCCTCTTTGTCAGGGGTTATTTTTGTTTTGGGGGTCGTCGGACAACCTCCACATACAGCACTCCCCATGGCGTCCCCCATGTCCCACATAATTACCACAGATCACTGAAGAGTTTGTACTTCTGATGGGGAGGTAGAGGGAGGGGGGGGGTGAGAAAATAAGAAAAACTTTAGGAGGGGTATAGGATTATAAAAGAAAAAAGAAAAGGTCCAGAGGGGTGGGGGTGGAATAAGAATAAGGATAGCAGAAAATAAAGCCAAGACATACTCATAAAAAGGTACAAAGGGAGATGGAATGGTGTGATTGTGTGTGTGGGGGGGGGGGGGAGGGGGGGGGGGTAAATTATGGCCTTGTGGACTCCCTCTTACAGGGACGGCCCGGTGTGTTCCTGGTCCAACATGTCTCCCTGCCTCCCCCAACACAATCATATGTCATATGGGCCGACCCTGGGGCAGGTAGCCCTTTAACGACATCATCGCTATTTAATGTGCTATATGCTCTTTGTTGTCATGATCCATGAATGCAGCCCTGGCGAGTCTACTCGCCAGGGTTGCATTCATGCATGTAATGTTGTATTCCGACAGGAGTGTATCAACCAAGTAGGATCGGCCTGATGCATGATTGCGCCAGGGCTGCATTGATGCATCACAACAAAGCATGATGTATTAAAACACCACACTGTCCTCAAAGGGTTAGGGAGGGTGCTGGTGGAAGGAGAGGGAGGAGGAGGGGAGGGGGGGGGGGGGGACAAAGAGAGGATTCTTATATCGAATGCAAATATTTATCGTCGTTGAAAATTGCCAGCTTGAGCCGGACATGTCAGGAGGTAATGTAAGCAGCGTTCATCACCTGAAGCCATTTAACAAACAGATCTGGTGTATTGCGTAATAGTGTAATATCCCCCGACTGCTGCACCATGCAAACAGACGTGTAATTAATGGAAGAATGCTAGCTATGTACATCATGTGTGAAAAAGGTAAACGCCCCCAGTGGAAGAAGTATAGGTCGCCCCATGACACTCACGGGGCTAAGGGAGGGGGGGGGGGTGAACATGTGGACACATGCACGAGTGTCTCCTTGTCTTCTTCATCTTCCTTTTATGTCCCTTTTTGTAAGTTTTATTTTCACCCCACGCCATGAAAAAAAGAAGGAGGTGCGGTAGAAATCATCAGAGTTTACCTCAATTTGGGTGAAACGGGGTGACTGCATGCGAGGCCACGTGCGACGTTACCTCAGGTGTGCTTTT
Source organism: Harmothoe impar (assembly GCA_947462335.1). Classification (NCBI taxonomy): domain Eukaryota; kingdom Metazoa; phylum Annelida; class Polychaeta; order Phyllodocida; family Polynoidae; genus Harmothoe; species Harmothoe impar. Next base: position 15,836,139 of record OX381710.1, on the reverse strand, counting down.
TGCGGAGAAGTTAATTAATTGGGCTCAACACGCAAGAGTAAGCTGTGATAATTGTGATAATTACGGCGACTTTTCGCACCATGTGGCAGCTCACCCTCTCACCCCCCACCCCCCGTGTTTTATACACCCTGCCAGCTGATGTTTCAGTCGTCAACTTAGATCACCGTGATTTGAGTATATCATTTTTTTTCGATCGCCATCTCTTTATGTGGCTAGCATGAAAAGGCCTTTGTATTGGGTCACCCAGGTGTGTAAGCTCTGAGGGGGCTCCTCTATGGCCGCCATGTTGTTTACTTTAAACTCACCAATCAGTCATGGAAATGTAGACGCCATGATCAGTGCAATGCATGCCGGGAGACGCTGGGGAGACGCTGGGATCCGGCTTTATTGTAGAGGGCGCTGCCGCTGACCGTAGCGCCGCCCACGGCCCGTACCCACACTAGACTGAGACTGAGAGAAGAGAAGTAAATACGTGTGGCAATTCCTTTCACAAACCGCACATAAAAACTGGACGCAGTTGACCTCTTTGTCAAAACAAGTCATCCATGGATGTCGAAGTGACACAGAATGTTGAACTTTCCGCTCCCCCGCTGCATGGCGACCATACGGAAGGACGGGAGAGGCACATGTAAGAACAAGGGGTACAGAAGGGAAAGGCATACATGTGGCTACAGAGGGTCCTTTGATATGGGGCTGGATGCCTATATTCGACATGGCGACATGACATTTTCTTGAATTCAACATGTGACATGGAGCTTAGTAACATGAGGGGAAAAAGTGACATGACATTGGTTGTATCTTTGATAATTAACTTGGGACATGAGAGGTTCTTAGAGGCGACATGGGCCATGGGGATTTAAAATGATATCACATGAACATTTCCTAAAATTTGCATGCGACATAGAGACTCCCCCCCCCCCCATCTAGGCCCCCTTTGATGGGGTAGTGGACAGGTACATGTAGGGGGAGGGGAGAAGAGACAGGTATATGTAGGGGCAGGGGGAGAAGGGAATAGGGACATGTAGGGGGAGGGGGGGAATGGACAGGAACATGGGGGGGGGGGAAAGGGACAGGTACATGTAGGGGGGGAGAAGGGACGGGTACATATAGGGGGAGGGGGGGGGAGAAGGGACAGGGACATGTAGGGCGAGGGGGAGAAGGGACAGGTACATGTAGGGGAGGGGGAGAAGGGACAGGTACATGTAGGGGAGGGGAGAAGGGACAGGTACATGTAGGGGGAGGGGGAGAAGGGACAGGTACATGTAGGGGAGGGGAGAAGGGACAAGGATATGTAGGGGGAAGGGAGAAGGGACAGGGACATGTTGGGGGAGGGGGGGAGGGACAGGTACATGTAGGGGGAGGGGGGAGAAAGGACAGGAACATGTAGGGGGAGAGGGGAGAAGGGACAGGAACATGTAGGGGGAGGGGGAGAAGGGACAGGGACATGTAGGGGGAGGGGGAGAAGGGACAGGGACATGTAAGGGGATGGGGAGAAGGGACAGGGACATGTATGGGGAGGGGGGAGAAGGGACAGGGACATGTAAGGGGAGGGGGAGAAGGGACAGGAACCTGTAGGGGGAGGGGGGAGGGACAGGTACATGTAGGGGGAGGGGGAGAAGGGACATGTACATGTAGGGGGAGGGGGAGAAGGGACAGGTACATGTAGGGGGAGGGGGAGAAGGGACAGGGACATGTAGGGGGAGGGGGAGAAGGGACAGGGACATGTAAGGGGAGGGGGAGAAGGGACAGGGACATGTAAGGGGAGGGGGAGAAGGGACAGGGACATGTAGGGGGAGGGGGAGAAGTGACATGGACATGTAGGGGGAGGGGGAGAAGGGACAGGTACATTTAGGAGGAGGGGGAGAAGGGACAGGTACATGTAGGGGGAGGGGGAGAAGGGACAGGTACATGTAGGGAGAGGGGGAGAAGGGACATGGACATGTAGGGGGAGGGGGGAGGGACAGGGGCATGTAGGGGGAGGGGGAGAAGGGAAAGGTACATGTGGGGGGAGGGGGGAGGGACAGGTACATGTAGGGGGGGAGAAGGGACAGGTACATGTAGGGGGAGGGGGAGAAGGGACAGGTACGTGTAGGGGGAGGGGGGGAAGGGACATGTAGGGGGAGGGGGGAAGGGACAGGGACATGTAGGGGGAGGGGGGAGGGACAGGTACATGTAGGGGGAGGGGGAGAAGGGACAGGTACATGTAGGGGGAGGGGGTAGAAGGGACAGGTACATGTAGGGGGAGGGGGAGAAGGGACAGGTACATGTAGGGGGAGGGGGTAGAAGGGACAGGTACATGTAGGGGGAGGGGAGAAGGGACAGGTACATGTAGGGGGAGGGGAGAAGGGACAGGAACATGTAGGGGAGGGGGGAGGGACAGGTACATGTAGGGGGGGAGAAGGGACAGGTACATGTAGGGGGAGGGGGAGAAGGGACAGGAACATGTAGGGGGAGGGGGGGAAGGGACATGTAGGGGGAGGGGGGAAGGGACAGGGACATGTGGGGGGGGGGGGGGAGAAGGGACAGGAACATGTAGGGGGAGGGGAGAAGGGACAGGGACATGTAGGA
>OX381710.1:15641040-15833371 GCA_947462335.1 Harmothoe impar | reverse complement strand
CAGGCAGCTTTATGGAGTGGTCATTTTAAACAACAGGCGGGGGGTGAGGGCTGGTGTGGACGCGACAAGAAAAAGAAATTATACCCCTCGGGAGATGTGAGGACCAAAATAATGTGTACCCCTATTGGGCGTGGGAGAAGGGATGGCAGCAGAAAAGAAAAGATGCCGCCGCATTCGCGTGGAAGTCCCCCTCCCCCTTTCTGGCTATAAAATAACCACCACCTTAGTCGTGCATGCAGGTGACATGAGGACATCTTTTATGACCATTCTCTGTGAGGTCCCTCTCCCTATCATTATGTGGCGAGCATGTACATACCCATCACATACACAACCAACTGTACGCTCCCTTCTTTAAATACCGGTACACGTGCAGTACCATACAAGAGTCCCAAACACAGGTATCTTTATCAGACTTATTTATGAATGGTGTATTATCAGCAGAGCCTGCAAAGCGAGGCTGATAATTCACCATTCATAAATGAGTCTGATAAAAATATGTATATTTGGGATGCGTATGGTGGTGGATTTATCATGGCTTGACTACAATTTAAAGTCTTTTTGGTTGTGAAATGGACAGGGTGAATACAAATTTTTTAATCACCACAGTGTACTGGGATCTCTTTATTTTAATAACCAAGCCTTCAAAGCCATATTAACTATTTGCTCCTTTTTTTTGTGAATTTTTAAACATGTATTTGCATAGCATTATACATCGCGACAGGACGCTAATGATAACCTGAAGGGACAGAACCAATGCGTAGACCACGTATATCTTCCCTAGTTTATACATATACCAGTAACGTTGGGGGCTTCGGCTAACTCCAGTAGCGTACGTACATGGGGGACATGTTATAGTCCTTGATGATGTATATAACTTTGGGAAATGGGATAGGGAATGAGGTGATTATATGCCACCAAGTTATGCATAACAAATTAACATACGTGTGAAAGTGGAAAATCTGCACAGAGAGGTCCTTATGTGACTCCTTTATGTGAGTTAGGGAGTTATGTGAGTCCCCTAGACGACTCCCTTAGGTCAGCCACAGAGTCACCTAAGCCTGGGCTCCCCTAAAGAGGGGAGTCATTTTGAAGGCAACCTGGACTCCCCTTTGACGCTGTTTCTTTTCTCTGTGCGAGCATGAATGTAAAATATGCTTATGTGTGTGTCCTCGATCCAGAGAGTTGGCCCTTGCATTGCACATTTTGTTTTATGATGTTGAATGAAGGGATTTAAGGGAATTGACCCACTCATGTAATACGGCCATTGTATTCAATAAGGTGTCTTGAATATCAGATTTCTAGTACTTAAGCATAGTAATTCTCGTATCACAAAAAAAGGCTAAGTATATCCTGGCCTATATAATCCCCCTCCCTCTGCATATGTAGTGTGTTTGCTGTAAGATCACTCCAAAACTTAACTTGTTTTTCATCACCAAGCCAAGAAATATGACGAGTGCTTTTTCTTAAGCTGAGGGCTACAATATATGGGTTGGGGAACATTTTTGCAATTAAGAAATAAATGATCTAAGCAAGTAGTGAATATGCATGTTTTCTCTATGCCATCGCATTTGGAGCACTGTAAGCTTCAATTTGAGCTAGAATATCCACATATGTGTCCATCATTATCATGTTTTTCCATCGAAATTTACACACACACACACACACACAAAGAAATCTTCATAGAGAAAAGAAGTAGAATCACGGTGGCTCCCAAATGGGAGTCTGAGGTAACTCTCGCCACAACTCTAAATTGATTCCCAATCATTAGAGAGTCTTCGAATAGGAGTCATTATAGAGTTATTATAGAGTCCTGCTAATGTTAGGGAGTCACTTTAGAGTCATGGGGAGAGTTACTTCAGCGATCAAGTCGGGAGTCACAGTGATTCTACTTATTTTCTCTGTGTTCAAAATACGATTTTGGTAATGTGCGCAGTGATGAGAAACAAGTATATTATTTGGAGTGGCCTAAGCATGGTGAGCCACTTGTACAGAGTCCATGTCAGTATGTAAAGTGTGTGATCATCTATTTTTCATCATTTCAGCAAGAATAAAGGTCGGTAAATAACCATACTTTCTAGTAGTAAAATCCCAAAAATACCTTGACACCACACAAAAAAAGAAAATTAGGGTCGGCCCAGAAAATATGGTCGGTCGGGATACCCGAACACAATTTCTTTTTTTGCCTAAGCATGGTGAGGCACTTGTACAGAGTCCATGTCGTTATGTAAAGTGTGAGCACCTCTCATCCCACCTCCCCTACCCTTCACACACGGTGCGTCTTGTAGCCACTCCTACACCTCAAGGGGAATACACGTCTCCAATAAGGACCCTTACGCCTTTAAGGGCGGCATAATGCCTTAATGCATCATGCCTTGGTCGTCATGATGCATGAATGCAGCACTGGCGAGTAACTCGCCAGGGCTGCATTCAAGCATCATGCCGACACTTCGGGATTCAGACACTCCCGAAGATGCACCAATGCAGCAAGTTACTCGCCAGGGCTGCATTGGTGCATTGTTACAATCAATATAATCTTTTAGCGACATGTGTCCTTAGTGGGTCAAGCACCGGATGATGCTTAAACATCCATGCTCAGTCGTCGGCATGATGCGCCGATACAGCACTGGCCAGTGACTTGCCATCTAATCGCTGCATCGGCGCATCATGCCAACCCATAGAGAATCAACCCTGTATATATAGTCAGCCTGAGGCATGAATGCAGCACTAGCGAGTTACTCACCAGGGCTACATTCATACATCATGACGACAAAGGGGCATCATGGATAAAAGGACTATGCGGCCCTTAAAGGGTTAATAGGTGACCCTGTCTTCCACCTTCCGGCACAAACATGACGCCTGCTTATCGTCTAACCCTTTAAGGCTCGCATAATGCTTTGTCGTCATGATGCATGAATACATCCATTGTGAATATACTCACTAGGCCTGCATTCATGTATCATGCCATTCCTTCGTAACCACAAAATGTATATTAGCCTGTAGGGTCGGCATGATGCTTGTATGCGACACTGGCGAGTTACTGGCCAGGGCTGCATTCATGCATCATGACGACCTAACATTGACTCGCCGTGCCACCCTTAAAGGGACCCTTAATCGATAACACAAACAAGTGGTATCCTTTTATACTTCAGGGATACTTATTGACATGGACACTCCACTAGTAAGTACATCCGTGCACATAACATAGTTTTTTTTTGTTTGAAATAGTTTTTGAGATGTTACTCATTTTCATGATATTAATACATGCATGGGGGTGTCTGTGTTAGAGACAGACAAACGGAGACAGGAGGGGACAGAGATATAGGACAGATGTGAGGTATTTCGTGCGTGAACATTTACAGATTTATGGAAGAATAAGTGATTTTCACTAATGGCCTTTACTTCATGTCCGTTTTGCCCTACATTTCCTATGCAAATTTCCTATGTAAATTGCGTATACATGTGCAATATGGCCGTGTACGGCTGACTAATGGTCTGTGAACGGTGGTCCTTAAAGTTAAGGCTAAAATCGCACAGAAATGCCCCGGCCCCGCACGTCTGCTGTGACACCATCATTGTTAGAAAAAACGCCATTTTAGGGTCTTTAATTTTCTACCTTGCAATGTCATTGTTTAAAAAAAGAAATAGGGGTGCTTTTTTCAAAAGCATGTTTGTGAAATTTGAAATAGGGGGTGTTTTCTGTACTGAGAGCTTGCAGAGATTTATAAAGGGTACCCAGAATTCCCATTTCTAGTTTTGAGTTGGTGATAATGTTCCATGTTCCTGTGATGCATAACAATATCGGTGACAATGCTTTTAATCAAAAAGGATGAAATTTCTTTTTAAAATGTTCGCATTTCTTTAAAATAGGGGCTCTGTTTAAGCCCCAAAAGTTCGGGTTTTTACTGGAAATAGGGTACCATTTTCACACAAAAATCAGCGGATAGGGGGTTTGTTTTAATTCTTGCAACGATGATGGTGTCAGGCTACATAGAGAGTGCGGGGGCCGGGAGAAATACACACACTAACATTCTCTTACCTGGGTATGCTATATACATACATACATACATACATACATACATACATACATTACATATATCATAGTACCTACAGGACATGGCAGAGATATGGTGTACATGATAGCACGTCCCCTACAACACGTCTATCACAATCCCTCCTTGACCACCGGAAGTAGATAATGCAGGTGTACATGAGGGTCACCATGTGCCGATAACATGACACTTTACTCACCCTCTAAGGGCCGCATACTGCTTTAATGCAGTATGCCATTTGCAGTCTTTGCGAAAACTTTTTCATCCCACAGGACATTTGGTCCTGCAGATTTTCAATGTTGCAGGACCGGTTACATTTTTGAAGGACTGGATAGCAACATATTTGATGACATATGCACGTTTAACTATGAAATAGAATTGTGTATTATGTTTGGAATAATTTATGGCCAAATCAGGATAAATACATTGTTTTACACAGTATGTTGACAAAGACATTTCAGGTTTAGAAACCCAACTAAATTATTTTAGTTCAGAAAAGCCCGACATGTGACTGGACATTCGGTCCTGCTACACTTGTCAATCTGCTGGACCGGTGACATTTTAGCAGGATATTGCCACTGTCCTGCATGTTTTTGCAAAGACTGCATTTGGTTGTCATGATTCTGGGGAGCACAACCTACATCACAGCCCTAGCCCTTCCCTGGCCAATCTTACACCTGGTAAGGGCACTGGAAAGGGGTTTACTCAGACAGGCAATATATGTGGGGAAAAGGTGTTAAATCTAGTTTTGCCTAGAACAAAGTGCATTGCAAAATCTGAAAGATGTCTGAAATAAATTTTAGAATTGATTGAGATACACTATGTTCCAGTGCAATTATTTGAAGAGAAAATAGCAAAAAGGTGACATTTCCTAGTACATTTTCTATGTAGCTAGACCCTTTGTGACTAACTTTAAGCATCGGCTTGAATGAATGATTCGCACTTATATAGGAATTATGGTAAAGTAATGTTTGAGCCCCATTCAGTTCTGATTTCGGGTCCAGGCCCCTCGGCTCCCACTTTAGGAGAAGTAGGGTTCGGGAATTACAGGTGTCATGTTATAAGCTCTTGGCAAAATTTGGGAGGCCCAAACATATTCAGACCTCCTCCTCTGTGATGAGGGGGGGGGGGGCAGGCATATTGAACTTTAAACATGCTTTATCTAAACATGTTTAGAAAATAAACACGTGAAGATTAAAAAAAAGAAAAAAAGAAGTAGAAATGTGGGACAAGAAAGTGTTTAGAAAAGTACTTAATTCCTAAATGTGCACATTTATTACCTAAACACTGGCTTAGAGTGTACGCCACTGCCAGACGCTCAGGTTAGGGTAGTTTTAGCGACAATGACTCTCACTTTTCTGAGGGTGCACTGATGCATCGCGCTGTCCTTAAAGGGCTATCTACATGAGAGTTATCATGACTTGATAACATGCCCCTTACATGGCTCAGGTGGGTCACATGTTTCCGGGCCTCTTGACCTCTGAGATGACTGGATGATGCTCAACACAAGAGGACAACATGTCGGCAATGTCAGGGGGGCGGCAGATAGGGCGATATAAGGGTCCTTAAGTGGGGAAGGGGAGCAGGTGTTTAGCTCTCACTGATTTCATAAACAGATATTGGGATTTTTTTGAATATTATTTGTGTTTTATTAAACAGGATGAACATTGTATACATATTGTCATTTTTTCATCCCTTGTATGATTCATTACATGCAACTTCATTTTACCATCGTCATTGCTTAAAATGTGGCTTATATAGTCACACACGATTAAGTCAATTATAATAAAAATATTAAAGCCTCATTTACTAAGTTATCTTATAGGAAGATACTATTATAGAATTGAGAAGGTAGAGAAGTGGGGTTGTCCCTAGTAGACGTATTGGGGTTGTCCTTCTATTGAACAGTCCTACATATCATGCAATACTGATTTTGCTCCACCAAAAGGAGCATTATATATGACGCATGAATACAACCCTGACCACTAGGCCTGGTCTCTTCAGGCTGCATTCATGCATCATGACGACAAAGGGGGTCTAGTATATTAAAGCCCTATGCGGACCTTAAATGGTTAAGGTCAGAGAACATGTTGATATGTCAGTCAGAGTGAGATAATGCTGATATAACACGTACTGAGGTGTATTCAAGTAGCAGGTGCTATAATGTATTATATAAATAGATAAGTGTCTCTTTGATTTGATATAAGATGGATGGCTGAATTCGATATGGCGACAAGGTGATTTTTAAGAATCCACATGTGACATTGAGCTCAGTAACATGAGGGAAAAATGACACAGAGTATTTCTTAGATTCGACATGGGAGATGGCAGCTTCTTAGAGGCGACGTTGGGCATGGGGATTTAAATGACAGGTGACATGACCATTTCTTAAATACGACATACGGTATTGGACCCTGCCCCCCCCCCCACACACACACACATCCATACCCCCTATATATGTATACAGATAAATGGTGGCAGTTTCATAAAAAAGCAAACTATCGAATCTGAACAATTACAGCAATCACTGTATCAAACCGAAGACATTATGTCGCCCTAACATTATTAAACAGGATAAAACTAAAATTGAAGTTAGTCTATACTTGGCTAAATCTTATTTTTATCTGACTGTGTATGTGATTCTACTGTGTGACAAACATGCTTCAATATATCATTATTATCTCATTACAACCAGAGCCTCAGCTTTGGAGGGGTCGGGGAAGAGACAGGCCTGGGCCTGGGTATCCACCTGAGATGTGCTGCCACCTGTGTAGACGTTTGTGAACTAATGTGTGCATGCATAACACATCAGTCTGTATTTGGAATACCCAGGTGCATATTGTGTGTTTTGAGAGAGGTTTGCTAATGACTAGATTTATACCTGGTCATGTAGAGTCAGTCTCTGACTTCCACATGACTCTGGTTAAGACATTTAATTCCTTATTATAAGTTAATACAAGGGGGGAGTCAATCGGTTTTGAACAATCGTGACATGAAACATCAACAGGGAACTTAGTATAGCCTGCAATACCCATGGCCCCATTTGGGAGTTGCAGCCGTAACTACAGGGAACTCGACAGGGCGATATAGGCACTTCTTAAAATCTACATGGGAAATGAGCCCCCTCCCCCCAGGAAAAAATTGACTCCCCTTTTCTGATGTATCCAAATGTGTTTTGAACACATGGTTCCAAATACGTATCTACATGTATACTTTCTAGAGCCCCGCCCAGTGCCAGGGGAGAATTATTTAGTGTTGATTACAAACTTCAGGGGGCAACACTGAGCTTAGCTGTCTGCGCCAAATCCACACGAAACATACTAGAAAATGGCCTCTACTACTAGATACAGTACTAAGCACAACATTCTCTAGGAATCTTGAAAACTGGAAATGGAGGGGGGTGTGTGTGTGTGTGTGTTTCTCCTTATTAAAGAGATTTACTCAGACATCACATCACATCTTGATTCTCCACCCACCCATGCTTTCCATGATGATGGTTCTATTTTTTCGGAAGAGGGTAAGATATTTTCTTATAATTTATCAGTTTTTTTTGTCTGGCTGAAGCTTATTTAAAATATATTATCATAGGCTTAATAGTGCTTAGGCAAAAAAAACAAAGATGTTATTACCCATTTTCTGTCATCTCTAAAATCGTGCTTATATGGACTGCATCCACTTTTACAGTTTATTAATGGGGGTGGGTAAGAATCAACTATTACCAGCTCAGATATATAGTGCTGCTATGCACGGATATTGAGAGGACTGAACCCTGTGTCATATGACACATTCATGTTTTCCATGGTGCATTATATTACCTAACTGTGCACTCATTTGCACATTGGTAGTATTCACAATGCCTTTCTTAAACAGGAAAACTACCCTTGATTCTCCAAAATAATGCCTATATCGCCCTACTCACAGGGCAGGACAATTATCTTCAAAACATAGACCAATTATCGCCGGTGTGTACAACACAGCAATGGGGCCCTTATCTGCGTTACCATGTACACACTCAGAAAAGTCAGCGTCATTGTCGCCAAAACCACTCTCACCTGAAAGTCAGGCAGTGCATCCTCTCCTTAGGAAGCCCAGGTTCTCATTTGACTACCTTTATAGGTAAGCCAGTATGTGACTTCCCCAGGCGACTCCCTTAGATCGGCCAGGGGTCACCTAGGCCCCCTCAGGCAGCCTGGGCTCCCCTACGGAGTGGAGTCATTCTGGAGGCAACTTTGACTCACTTTTGACGCTGTTTCCTTTCTCTGTGAACGTATCCCCACTATACCTTGGATCTAACGTGAATCCAGCAATACAACCATTCTTGTTGAATAAAATGATTTGACAAAATCGGATTTTTTCCCCCATCTGTTCTACCAATAGAATATGTTTTGTTCAGGCATATCTGTCATATGACGCTTCCAAAACTTAAGCATAGTGAATCTTGTTTTCAAAGCAACAAATGGCTATATGTATCGCATGTATCGCATGTGTCGCATGGCAACAACTATTATCCTGAGGCAACGTGTTGTCTTCGAGAGTTAAAAGTTGTTAAAAGATTACCTGCTATGCCCCTAACATCGGCTGTCAACCCTATGTCAGCTTTTAACCCTTTAATTATGAGTCACTCACCAGGGCTACATTCATGCATCATGATGGGGCTGTAGATGGGTGGGGGGGGGGGTCCCCATGTCGCATGTCGATTTTAAGAAATGTCCATGTCGCATGTCCATGTCGCTTAATAATCCCTATGACCCATGTCGATCTTAAGAATTGCTCATGTCCCCTGTCACTATCTTTTCAAACCTCATGTCACATGTCACTAGGCCTCATGTCGCATGTTGATTTTAAGAAATGGCCATGTCCTCGTGTCGAATTTAGCCATCCACCCCCATCATGATGACCAAATGCATGATGCATTAAGGCATTGTGCCGTCCTTAAAGGGTTAAGTGCTATGCCTGGCAGGGTAGGAGGAAGCTGATATATCTTCATTAGTCTTCATGGCAGTTTGGACGTTTATTGATCAACAACCTAAATCCTGTCCATTCCATTGTTGGCAGCCTCCGCATTATTAAGATGTTTTCTTGCTTTTTGCAGTTCCAGCCCCCTACCCTATCATATCTTTTTATATTTGTGATAATACTAAAATGGATAGGTTATTGCATCAGATGACCCAGTAAACGATCTCCAGTAAACAAATAACGTTATACACCATTTTATAACGTTATATAACGTTATATGTCAACGTTTTTCCAAGGCTCTTTAGTATGGCATAACGTTATGAAAAGTTTAAAACGTTATTTTGATTCACATGAGATCATTTCCATCTTTTTACTATTTTTCTCGTTGGCTTATGACAACAAAATATCCAGCTGTCTAAACGAAACGTCTCAAATACAAACAAGGTGGCATAAATATAAGATGTACAGGCCCGTATCCAGACCTCCAGATGGGGGGGTGACCTGGCTCCAAAAGTGGACCTTTTACCATCCCGGAAAATTTGAAATAACTAGACTTCCAATGGTGCATTCTGGTGCATTTTGGCATCAAATATTCCACAGCTAAGGTGTGTAATTTTCACCTACCGTACTGATTGACCAGGGGTGGATCCGGGAATTTCTAGAGGGAGAGGGGCAATATCTAGCAGCTAGGGGGGTTTGAAAATTTTGAAATTTAGAGATCAAATGATGCATTCTAGTGCATTTAAGAGCTGTAGATTGAGAGATTGATGTGTTCTCATTTATACAATATTGCTCATTAATTTCCTTGAACATCCCTCCCCTCCATATGGGCCTCTCAAATACTCCTTCTCAGGATAGTCCTACACCTCTCCCTCCATATGCCTCCATGTCTCTGACCATCCCTCTGGGAGGCCATTTCCCTTCCCATTACCTTCAGGTAACCCCCAGAGGTCCCACCAAGGTCCCACACCATTGCCAGTCCTCAGTCCCTAGAAGTTCCCTATCTAGGTCACCCCCAAAGGTCCCCCCCTAAGGTCCAACACCATCTGTGGTCCTCGCTCCCTAGAAGTTTCATCTAGGTCACCCCCAAGGTCCCCACGTAGGTCACCTCCAAAAGTCCCCCCCCAAGGTCCAACACCATCTATGGTCCTTGTTCCCTAGAATTTCCTGACCTAGGTCACCCCCAAGGTCCCACACCATGGACAGTCCTTACTCCCTAGAAGTTTTATCTGGGTTACCCCAAAAGGTCCCCACCTAGGCCAACTCCAAAGATCCCCCCCAAGGTCCAACACCATCTATGTTCCCTAGAATTTCCTGACCTAGGTTACCTCCAAAGGTCCTACCAAGGTCCCACAACACCCATGGACCTTGCTCCCTAGAATTTCCCCACCTATTAAAGTCACCCCAAAGGTCTCACACTATCCATGGACCTCCCTCCCTAGAAGTTTCCCACCTAGGTCACCCCCCCAAGGTCCCACAGCATTGCCAGTCCTCACTCCCTAGAAGTTTCCACCCCCTCTAGGTCACCCCCAAAGGTCCCCCCCAAGGTTCCACAACACCCATGGTGCTCGCTCCCTAGAAGTACCCCACCTAGGTCACCCCCAAAGGTCCCCCAAAGGTCCCACAACACCCATGGACCTTGCTCCCTAGAAGTTCCCCACCTAGGTCACCCCCAAAGGTCACCCCCAAGGTCCCACACCATCCATGGACCTCCCTCCCTAGAAGTTTCCCACCTAGGTCACCCCCCAAGGTCACCCCCAAGGTCCCACACCATCCATGGACCTCCCTCCCTAGAAGTTTCCCACCTAGGTCACCCCCCAAGGTCCCACACAATCGACAGTCCTTGCTCCCTAGAAGTTCCCTAAGATCCAATAGGATGAAATATATATTATAGCATTTAGTGAATTGTATTTGCAGGTATTCAAAAATTCAATTTTAACATTTGACTCTGTCAAATCCTTAATAATTGTCCGATTTACAAGCCGCAAAAACCTCTAGAAAGCTGGTGTCTAGGGGTCCAAAATGTGGACCTTTTTCTCTCTGGGGGTCCTTGGGGGGGTGACGAGTACCCCAAGTCACCCCCCTGGCTACGGGCCTGATGTAAAGCTTGTATGTTCAAAGGGCAGAGGCAAAGGCAAAAAGATATGAAACCCTGTAGGGTAAAGAGGATCTCAACCTCGCCAACTGTCCTTGATTATGCCAGGTATGTAATTGAAAAAGACTTGGCACATATGCCCTAAGAAGAAGTCAATTCAAAGAGAGAGTCAGATAGCATGTATTAAAATGAATAGCACACATGCATGTAGAGCTTTAGTGTTACATTAAATCTTTGTGTATAAGTCTAACCTTCGTATATGCTAACTTGGGACAATCCTATAAGCCGTACCTGGGGTCTGAAAAGTGCTCCACTATGGTTCTAGAACAAGTACCTCCTGGAGGCCGTTTTTCCCCATTGGTTTTTGTGTCCGTATGTGTCATACGGGGGTCCCGGTAACCCATCCGGGCAAAAAGTGTTTTTCCTCATCAGATACGGACATTTTTATTACCAAAAAGCAGAATCCCGTATCCTATACGGAATCCCGTATGCACATACGGAAAAAAAGTGTTTTTCCTCATCGGATACAGGAATTATTTTCCACATCGTGTCCGTATAAGTCTCCTCAATTCCTGAGCTATGGGAGTAGCATAAATTCAAAAAAAGTGCCCCACATCCACATTGAATGTAGCGACCTTGACCTTGGCCAACTAGAACATGCTTAAATTGATATTTATTGAAAAAAGTACCGTAAAACCTCGCGTAAAAGCCTTACTCACGTATAAGCCGCACCCCAACTTCAGGCCGATCCTATAAGCCGCATTAGCCATTTGAATGTGCCGAGTTAGTACTGTACCATAGTGGCAAAAACTTGTGTATAAGCCGCACCCCGACCATGGGCCGATCCTATAAGTCGCATTGCCGATCTGATTCGCGTACTAGCCGCGGCTTATACGCGAGGTTTTACGGTAAGGTGTATTCGGAGGACAAGAGGGCTTTAACCATAAAGAAATAACCTTTCAATCTCCATTCCCTTATATATATATGAGAGGAGTTGAGGCCAGCATGACTTAGCCTCTAGGTGGCTGCACCAACACAGCCCATACATATGCCCTTGTAAACCGTATATATCGACCTAACCAGCCATCGTACATAATTACCATGTAGGCTATCATGAAGTTTTTCTCACCAAGCATATATACATGTAGCAGCACTGAGTCCATACATTTTGGCCTAAGTATGTACGATGGCTGGTTAGGTCAATAAGCAGGGGCATACCCACACCCTGATACCCACACAGGGGAGAAACCTCTCTTGTGTAAGCCCGACTGCAAATTCCAGGCTGTGTTGGTGCTGCCACCTAGAGGCTAAGTCATGCTGGCTTCAACTCCTCTCATATATATATAAGGGAATGGAGATCGCAAGCCAATTGGGAACATTCAGGGAAGGCGGGAGGTCATGTGGACCCAAACCATTATTCTGTAAGCTAGTACAGTCCCCCACCTCCCTTCTCCCTTTTAAAAGTGCACATATATATGTAAAAAATGGCTCTAGGATTGTTTTAATGAATAGATAAGTAAAGTCCAACTTCTACCTTTATAATAAAAGATATGAAAAAAATAAAAATTGAGTTTCAAAGAAATTATACAAAAAAATGTCTTTTCTTCTGTAACTCAGTAAATAATGGCCCTACGGAGCTGAAACTCTGTGTATAGACTCCTCGTGTCTAAACGGTGGTAGACAATAGCTATCAGAGTACAGAGCTGGCTGGGTGCCAGAGGTGAAGAAAACACTCCAATTCCAGTGCCTTCCCTGACCTCTCCTTTCTCTTCCCCGACCTCTCCTGTCTCTTCCCCTACCTTTCCTGTCCCTTCCCAAACCTCTCCTGTCCCTCCCCTGTCTCTTCCCTAACATACGGACCCTATTTATACCCTCCCCAGCCCACCTCCGTATGTTGCTACATATTATGACGTCACAGAGGGAATTCCCTAGGGGTTTCCTGGAATGTAGACTTCTTTTTTTTTACATTTTACAATTAGGGCAGGTGAGTGCCGTATTGGTATGCCGTATGCAGCAGAATTTATGCAAATCCTGTATGCACATACGGACGTGATACGGAGGGCTTCCCAATAGGGGTCCCATATATGGTCCGTATTTTTACTCCATATTGGTTCCGTATTGGACCAATGGGGAAAAACACCCTCCTGGACATCTACCCCCAGCCCCAGACATGTCTACCCCCTGCCATTTTCTCCCTGGGACATCTACTCCCTAGGACATTTACCCCCCTGGATATCGACCCCCTAGGACATCTACCCCCTCGGACTTTTACTCCCTGGACATCTACGACCTAGGACTTTTACCCCCTTAGGACCCTTACCCCCTTGGACTTTAACCCTCTAGGACTTCTACCCTTGGGGACATCCACCCCCTACAGATTCCCATATGGTTGAGTCATATCATGTGAAGGGGGTAAAAGTCCAGGGAGTAGATGCCCTGGAGGGTAAAAGTCCAAGGGGATAGATGTCTAAGGGGGTGGATGTCCAAGGCTGTGGATGTCCTAGGGGGTGGATGTCATAAGGGGGTAAAAGTCCAGGGGGTAGATGTCAAGGGGGGTAAAAGTCCTAGAGGGTACTGTAAATGTATATATACATTGTATATATTTTCGTGTATAAATTTTTCGTGAATTTGCTAAAACTGACATTTTCGTTGGTATTTAAATTCGCGGATTTCTGAGATTTGGCTCTTTGATTCAATACATTGTATAAATATTTGCTTTGCACATATTTTCACTGACTTATCGCGAATATATGTACAGCGCGAAAATATATCTACATCTGCAGTAGATATCCAGGGGGATAAATGGCAGGGGGTAGATGTCTGCGGGGTAGATGTCCAGGGGGTACTTGTCCTGACACCACTGTACTATACTAGTAAAAACATTGTATAAGCCGCACCTAGACTTTGGGACAATGTATAAGCCCCACTGGGGTTCTAACCGTAAATGTAGATGTAATGAACATAATTATATGGAAGAATAGCTGAGCAGAAACAGTAGGTATATAGCGTTGAGTAGAGGACAGGTGTGGAGTGAAAACTTGTTTCCCCACACTGTAAAAAGTTGTTGTTCGTGAACAGCAATATGTGCTGTAACTATACAGTACTTTAGCTGTAAAAGATAATACAGCAACTTTTGCTGTACACATACAATTCTGTTACTGTAGATGCAGGTTCGAATCCCATAACCAGCAACCAGAGGGAGAGAGAGCAGAGAGGTTGGAGGGAGTACCATACTCCACAGCTCAAATATGACCTGATCTTTTCAAAAGCCCAATGATGCAGGCTACATAGTGACTGCCCCTCTAGCTCAGTCGGTAGAGCCGTGGGAGGTGTAGTCTGAGGGTCAGCAGTTCCAGTCCCGGCAGGAAACTCTCACACAAACTACATTTCTCCTGATGCAATTCTAAAGTATGATATATTTTGGTACACTGAAATGTTACTATTGAAAATATGCAGAGGATAAGACCAATGTATCTCAACAATCTGCATGAAAGATTGTAAAATTTACTTTGAAAAACATCTATAGGCCATCAAGATTACACTTCAACTAATGGTAGTTCAGTCCTTATTAGTACATTACTGCAATAGGGTTATTTTCATATTATCCCTTAAGACATGAACAGTCTAGTTCTAAAAGTGTCCCCAGGGATCCTGTGTTGACCTCATTACCATTCACACATAAGTAGGAGGTGTTTCAATGCACCTGACATGCAGGATTCACTGGCGTAGTGGTCATGGTTCAGGACTATGGATTGGAACCTGGGGGTTCAAATCTCCAAGATGTTGAATATGTGAGCCTTTTTAGAACTCAGGTCTGCGTCTACAGTAGATTCTACTGTAGGTCTACAGCAGAATTTACTGGAACCAAAGTTGCCCCCAATAGTTGCTGTACAGGAACACTACTTACTTCTAACAGTGCAGGTGCTAAAATCCACTTAATAAATCAATGTTGTCAATATCTGATGGTAGGGAATCCAACATGGTGCAAATGTCATTTAAGGAGGCTGTTGAAGGTTTTATGGTGCTTTCTTTAACAATTAGAATGTCAAACTAAAAACGATGAGGTGGAAGTCCGATGTGTATGACAAAAGCCCTTTAGTGAGAGGTATTGAGGCATGGAACAGACTATCTGCAGAAACTCAGAAGAAAAGGACGAGCAGGCTTAACGACCACTATACTAATTTGTAATCAGACTCTTGAGACTCTGAACTTTATTCTATCCGACCCTTCTCTTTGAAGGCGGATTGGCTTTTGATTGAAAAATTGTTCAACGAGATTTTTTAGCCAATAAAATAAATAGATACAAATACAAAATAGGTTTGGGAGCCTCTTATATACTTTAGCCTTTTAGAAGCTGCATGGTGCCTTAATCCCCCATGCTCTATAATGGCTTTATCCTTTGATGCATGAATGCAGCCCTGCCCAGTACCTCACCAATGCTGCATTTAAGCATCATGCTGACCCCATGTTGATAAACTCCCTTAGGGTTGGCATGATGCATGAATGTTACACTGGGGAAGTACTCGCATCACCCATCACATTGATGGCCTTTACAGGGTAGCATCCTCTGATGTGGTTAGATAAACTTGAGTAAATACCTGCAGAGAAAAACTGATTTTCGGTACATAGCATAAAAGGGGTATAGTGCTGTCATTTGTTTCATGCGGCTTTTATAGGCAGCTTTCACTTTGACCCTCTAAGGGCCTCATCATAAATTAAGGCGCTATACCCTGTGTCATGATGCATAAATGCAGCCCTGGCCAAGGCTGCATTTATGCATCATGTCAATCCTATCAGATTGATACACTCCCACAGCGTCGGAATGATGCAGGAATGCAGCCCTGGTGAGTAGAACCAGCAGAACACAAACAAGGAACGACAACGGGCAATGCAAGCGCTCTGACGGCCCTTTCAGAATCTGTAGTCAGATTTGCAGCATCTGCATCAAACTTAATTTCATCTCTACCAAGGAGGAACAATTTCTTTTCTCAATCAAACTGTCAACATATAAGCATATATACACAGAATGATAGCTTAAATCATTCTTTTAAGAGAATGCGACTTTATTTGGCATTTTTCATTGTAAACAGTTACATCAGCCCCTTTTCTCTCCCCTCTGGGTGCTGTTTCTCCGAAAATTTGCGGACCTCCGCCCACATAATACACCTTCCATATATTTGTGTAAAAAATAAATATGATGAATAAAACCTTTTTTTGGGTACTTAAGCATACAAATATGGACCTCCGTATATATTTGTGGAGCTTCACAAATTTATGGTATGTGTATTCCGCAAATTTGTTGATGTCCATAAATTTATGGAGGTCTGCAAATTTGTGGAGAAACAGCACCAGGAGAATTCAATTTCAGAGGCACAGTGAGACTGAGAGAGTAACAAAACCAAGTCTGTAGCTTGGCATCACTCACTCCTGATGTAATTGAACAGATCCTGGCCAGCTGCGATCCTTCACATCCATAACTACACCACACATGCACAGCGACGTTTAGTGACAGCCAATCACCTCAACTACTGTCACTCCTGTATTAAGCCTAATGGGACGTCATCTAAATGTTTCCTCGTCAGGCGAACATGTCACAGCTAAAGTGTCTTAACCCTTTAGGGACGGCATGCCGCTAAAAGATTACATTTGTCATCTTGATGCAACAGTGTAGCCCTGGGGAGTAATTCGCCGGTGCTGCATTGGTGCATTTTGCCAACCATTCTGAACTGTCTTAAACCCACAGGTCAGCATGTTGCATGAATGCAGCACCGGTGAGTTACTCCCCAGGGCTGCATTAATGCATCATGATGACTAAGGGCATGATGCATTAATGCAGCATGCGCTCCTTAAAGGGTTAATGAGGACTTAATGTGATGCTGAGCCGCTATAAAGGAGGGGGTAGCCGGGTGGGTGGGGTGTGGTGAGGGTATAGGGCCGACATCAGCTGGTACCCACACAGGCTGCAGGGACTTGGCACCCGCACACAGGCAACCAGCGGAGCTTCCTACCCAGCCACAGCCAAAGGTAAGGTGTTAGCCCTTTAAGGACAGCCACAGCCAAAGGTAAGGTGTTAGCCCTTTAAGGACAGCCACAGCCAAAGGTAAGGTGTTAGCCCTTTAAAGACAGCCACAGCTAAAGGTAAGGTGTTAGCCCTTTAAGGACAGCCACAGCCAAAGGTAAGGTGTTAGCCCTTTAAAGACAGCCACAGCTAAAGGTAAGGTGTTAGCCCTTTAAGGACAGCCACAGCTAATGGTAAGGTGTTAGCCCTCAAGGACAGCCACAGCTAATGGTAAGGTGTTATCCCTTTAAGGACAACCACAGCTAAATGTAAGGCGTTAGCCCTTTAAAGACAGCCACAGCTAATGGTAAGGTGTTAGCCCTTTAAGGACAGCCACAGCTAATGGTAAGGTGTTAGCCCTTTAAGGACAGCCACAGACGGTAAATGTAAGGCGTTAGCCCTTTAAGGACAGCCACAGCTAAAGGTAAGGTGTTAGCCCTTTAAAGACAGCCACAGCCGGTAAAGGAAAGGTGTTAGCCCTTTAAGAACAGCAGGACGCCTCAAGGCTTTATGCTACTACAGTGAGAGATTAATGAATCGGTCTTTCATAAATCACCAGTCTCAATAATCGGTCATAAATTTAGGGCAGTAATTCTGATAACCCATTCTGTCCATCTATAATATTGGTTTAGATATCCGGCCATTTTAGTAACCGGTCATTTTTTACCCAAAATGGAGGTTCCGATATATCAAGATCTCACTGCATCAGCAATAGTTTGAATAAAAAATCTTACAAAAAATTATCTTACAAATGTTTATTTGTTATTACATGTATGATGCTCTAATAACTTATCAGTGCTGCATTGGTTCATCATGCTGAATGTAAAAACTGCAGAGTCTGCCTGATGCACGAGTGCAGCACTGGTGACATATTTGCACGAATGCAGCGCTGGTGAAATATTCACACGAGTGCAGCACTGGTGAAATATTCGCCAGGGTTACATAGATATATTCTTCTGTTCAATACAACTATCTTCACCTGATGAAGCCTAACTTTTGGCGAAACGTTGTAATCTGATTTTTTAAAATAATTCTGCCAACATGTATACTTCACTTCATTCGTTGTGGTTGTGTTGATCATCATGAGATATAGATTTGAGAATAAATTATCTAAATACCCATTTGTGCTATAAAAATATTTGTGCATCCTGTTTTCTTTACCCTTCCTGTAAAGCTTAATAAAACTATATGTTGCATTAGGCTGTGTCTCACCAAATCGATCCAATTTGAAAATCTATGTCCGGGTGCAATTTATGACCTGAAAAAAAACAGTTTATTCGGGGAAGACCTGGTAAAAAGTTGGAATACAATTAGTAATATGAAGTCTTAAATCATCTATTAACTTTTTCCGCCCCTTTTCTAACTACATCTGCCCTAAATAAACCATTTTTCTTTTAAGCTGGTCATAGATTGCACCCAGTCATAGACTTTCAACTTATTAGATCGATTTGGTGAGACACAGCCCTTATCCTCCTGTTTTCTCTACCTTCACACAGCTTTGTAAAACGGTAGTGTTCTACACGTATATAAGACTCCTCTGCATGCCATCAAAGATAGCTCAGCAACTGATGCACATACATCTGAGCTCTGCTATTGAGGAGGCAGGAGGATTGAGTGAAAGTCAGTTTAGCTACCAGTAGTATAGTATGTATCGGAACGGGACTATAGTTAAGTACTGTTTATTACTCAATCGACCTGCAGCCAATCAGAGGCCTCCATTTGGTCACGTGACCGGAAGTGACCTACTTAGGGGATTAGTGGTGAGGTCACGTGACCTAGTTAGCCAATCAGAGGCCGCCATTTGGTCACGTGACCGGAAGTGAGGTCATATGACCTACTTATGGACCGGAAGTGACGTCATATGACCTACTTAGGGGACCGGAAGTGACCTACTTTAGGATCACATGACCGGAAGTGACCTGATGAGTCACGTGACCGGAAGTGACGTCACATGACCTAATGGCCAACCGGAAGTGAGTGACCTGATTGAGGATCACGTGACCGGAAGTGACCTGATTGATCACGTGACCGGAAGAAGAAGAAGAAGTGACGTCACGCGACTTAATGAAGAGATGAGCGTCTTTAAGGGGTCACGCGCTTTAAAATGTGATATCTTTTTTTTTGGAGGAGGAGGAGGAGGAGGAGGAGAGGAGGAGGAGGAGGCGAGTCTCTTATTTTTTTCGGTAAACTAATAAAAAACACTACGATATAAGTTTTTGTTTTTTTTCATTTTTTATTGTTTTACGAGCGACTGGAAGTGACTTATTGAACTAGGTAGAAGCGTTCTTTAGAGTGTATAAAGGGGGGGGAGGGGAGGGGAGGGGAGGGAAGGGGAGGGGGGCCCTTTTAAGATGCATGGGGAGGGGGGCGCTTTTAGGATGCATGGGGCGAGTGGTGGGGGGGGAGGGGGGGAGGGGGGAGGGGGGCACTCTAGGGGGGTGGGGGGGCACTCTAAGGGGCGTTTGTCAAGAGACACGCTTCTTCCTCTCGAGAGGAAGAAGCGTGTCTCTTCGTTTTTTTTTGTTTATCACGTGCTTCGATGAGGCGATCAGCTGCGACTGGAGGAAGTGACACTTTAAGAGGGCGCGCGTCTTAATTGTTATGATATTTTTTTTTTTTACTTACTAATAAAGAAGACGTATGAAAATAAAACACAACAATTCACATGTCCGTCGTTCTCGTTGTTTCTTGCTTGATAAAGTCAAGTAATATCGCGATGCCGAGGTCAAACTTTCCCATGTCCTCAGTCAACACTCGAAGGAGTTCAAAAGGTGTACCGCCGGCACCGTCAGCTTCATCTTGCCACATTTTCAACACTCGGAAGGCCCACTCAGCGGGACTTCCTCCGTATTCGCATTCTTCAGCGATCTTATCTAACCTCTCAGGCGACAATTTTAAATGGTCCCCCACCTCTTTCCACCTGCTACCTAGACGTCTGCCGAGGGTGCCCAAGTGCTTATGCATCGCGCGCGAGTCGGGGTTTTCGAAATCCAACCCCTGTCTGTGGAGAAGGGACATCCACTGAGCCAACAGTTCCACGCGTCTAATGCGGGTGAAGACGCGACCGAGCTCTCCCCATTTATGACGATGCGGGGTTTCACCCCACCAGACTCGGAACATCGCCGTACACAGCTCCTCCGGTGTCTTGACACTGCGCTCTACTAGAGCATCCATACGGGCGGCGGTAACTTTTAAGCTACTGCCCAACTCTCTCCAACAGCCGCTCAACTCTTTACCTAGTTGACGAAGCAAGGCGTCGCTATAGGCTAACCGCCGCTGTCCTACCTCTCTGTTCTCCCCATCGGTCTGCCTCGCGCGTCTCACGTCGTCAAGCCGCATTAACTTTTTTTCAGGTGGACAAGGCGGTGAAGGCGAGCTTGAAAGTGGAATAGCTTGAGCCATCTCGTCTCGTCTTGGCGGCGGCGGCGGCGGCGGCGGCGGTGGCGGCGGTGGTGGCGGCGGTGGTGGTAGTAGACGTTACTGTGGTCAGAGGCGATATGGTTTTTTTCCAACAGAAATCAGAGCTTTTTATACAGAGGGAGTTTAATCCCATTTCCAACAGCACTCCAGCTGTGTAGCGACCTGTCCGCATGACGCTTTTTCAACCGCTCCGCTCCTTAAGAGCTTAGATGACGAGGGGTGTGTCATCGCTATCCGTGGAGACCAGCTGAAAACGGTGTTTCTTCCTCATCCATAGCCTTACCTCCTACCCCCTACCTGAGGACGTCTCCCTCCCTCTGACATTCATTGTAACAAACGTCAGAGGTCAGGTGAAAATCGGATTTTTTTCATGCACAGCCTTAGTCAGCTGTCACCCCTCCCTATTGAACTAGCCGGCCGCCGCCTGGCCGGCCCGGTCTACTCACCACGGCAGGAGGTGGTGATTTTTTTTTTGTCTTACACTTAAGTCGCTCACCACATGCACACGCCTCTACTCACAGACAGACACGTTCGTCTTAGGGGGGTCCTGCTTCACGCCACACGCCTCCTGTAGTTTTTTTTTGTATACACACTCTAAGCTCATCACCGTTAATCCTTTATACAGCTAACGCGCGCTGAATGGCTGAACAGGGTGGTAAGTGGCTTAGCTCATGACAGTGGATCCCTCAAAAAAAAAGAGGGGAAAGGGATCCAGCTGAAAACGTCATACCTTATGTCTTTGTGAATGGCCGCCGGTCAGTCGACGGCAGCAACCGCTTAATCCTTTATACAGCTAATGCGCGTTGAATTGCTGAACAGGGTGGTAAGCGGCTTAGCTCATGACAGTCGATCTCTCAAAAAGGGGGGAAAGGGATCCAGCTGAAAACGTCATGCCTTATGTCTTTTGTTTCTCTTTGTGAATGGCCGCCGGCCAGCCGGCGGCAGCTGAACAGGGTCAGTAAGTAGCTTAGCTCTAGAAGCGAGAAGGCGTATATAAGGGGTCTGGAAACCTCCATTCACTCACTCATTCTTTTGCTGCTCTCTACAGTCACCACCATGAGCAAAAGACAACACCTAGCGCCGTCCAAGAACAAGAAGACTACGCGGAACAGCGCTCGTTTAGCGTCAGTGCCTCCTCTTGCTACTGAAAATGAGACTACCGCCGCAGCCGCTTGGTCTTATCACCCTCCCGCTGTAGCGAGCGCTCGCGGCAGTAGTAGTAGTAGTAGCAGTAGTAGTAGCAGTAGTAGTACTAGTAGTAGTAGTAGTAGTAGTAGTAGTACTACTGGTAGTAGTCGTCGTGCTAGCGACGTTGTTACACTCGCGACGGTACACGTTGCTGCTAAGCGCGCTGCCGCTGCTACTGCCGCCCCGCCTGCTGCGGCTGCTGCTGCTGCTGCTGCACCTGCTACCGCTGCGCCTGCTACTGCTGCGCCTGCTGAGGCTGCTGCGCCTGCTACTGTTGCGTCTGCTGCTGCTGCTGCTGCTGCTGCTGCTGCTGCTTCTGCTGCACCTGCTGCTACCGCTACTACTACTGACGACAACGCTCCTGGCACAGCGCAGTACTGGCAACCGGGTTTTTACCTCCCCACTACTGTTGATGACTTTGATGACCTGCCGCACGTTGCACAGCCCCTCTCCTCCACCACTACATCGACCGACGCCCTCGACGCCGCTCTCGCTGAGAGTGACAGCTATTCGGACACTCAGCCCCTAAACCGAGAAGAAGAGGAGGAGGAGGAGGAGCAGCAGCAACAGGGTGAGACAGAGAACGACGCTGACGACGAGGCGTACGAACAACCCGAAGGGAAAGGGGTGGGCGGTACGTTTTTCGGCTTCCCTCTTCGACCTTTCGACCTCACTTCCTCCACTAGTAGCGTCCCGTCCGGTCCGTGGCGACTGCCCTCACCGCCACCTTACGAGGGCGGCGGCGCTTCATCTTCTACCGCTACACTCAGCACCGACGGCGTGTGGCTGCGCTGTTCCAACAACGAGGCCTCGGATACCACCAGCGCTGACGCTGCTCCTGCTATCGGTTCTGCTGCTGATTCAGCTCACGCTGATGGTGTTACTCATCCTGCGGGTGTGAAACGTTCTAAGGTGAGTTCCAGAACAACAAGGCCTAGTAAGAAGAGAAAAATACAAGAAAAAGAACGAGATGGACGAGAAGAAGCAGAGAAAACCTTCTCCCGTCTTCTCGGGTTAGAGTTCTGCTTAGACGGAGCTTTGACGCTGGAGATCTGGGAGGACGTGGCTAGACTGTCTAGGAGGCCGCGCTACACAAAAGACGGCCAGGTGAAAGAGGCGTCTCTGACCAGAAGCAAGCGAGTGCACTTCACGGCCGACGCGCTGCGCGAGCTAATAGCACGCATCGCCGATATCCGCGCAGTGGTGCGCATACGCGACACAGCGGCCGCGCAAGGAAAACCTAATCACACCCCCTGGTTCGCAGTGCTGGATGAGGAGGGCGAAGTGTACGCAGCTGTGAGCTACTACAGCGGTAAGAACCTCGTCCACGTGCGCAAGTACGAAGGTCCTGACAAAAAACCCACACAGCAGGGAGTGACGCTGTCCGCCAGAGCGCTCAAAGAGTTGGATGACAAAACAGAGATCATTCTGAAATATCTCGGCATAGATTCGGAATGAGAGACGCTCAACGCTCACGCGCGCACACACACACACACAGCGTTTGACGTACGCTGTATGAGACAGACAGACGGATACACAGACAGCAGACAGAAAGATAAATAGATAGATAGATAGACAGATAGATTGATAGATAGATAGATAGTTAGACGGCTAAGTAGTTGGTAACTGAGTGAAAAAAAAACATGACACAGTACGTATGCGAAAAGTGTTTCAAAATGTTTAAAAGACCGTACAACCACGAGAGACACGTAGAAAATTGTAGAGTAGTACCTAAGTTTTGCCCTCTATGCGGCGAAGGCGATTGCCGAAAGATCGCCTGTCGACGCGAATCTCTGGACGGGGTGACCGTCCCTCCGCGCATATGTGCTGTACCGAACGGGGAGGAAACGTTCACGGCGAATTGGCCTGCGATACAAACGGGCGTCAGGATGCACGGGACTCGCGTGAGTGTAACAAACTTCAGGCTACCAACCGGCGAGTTGAGTGACGCTGTAGATACTATGCGTCGCATTCACTTGACACAAAGATTCAGATACAAAGTGGGTTTCTCGGTAGGCTTACTCTTACAACACAGAGAAGACAAGAGCAAACTGCGCTACTTTCACGCCTCCCAGAACAACGCAACTCTCATACAACCGCTCCCTACTATAACTAATTCAGAAACTTTGGAAGAGCTCCTCTCAAAGATGGAAAACACCATCGCTTGCGAGGAAGTACGGAAACTTTGCGACGCTGACACCAAGTGGCACGTTCTTTTTCCTACCAATTTGAACATTTGCGTTTACATGGGACCGGGGGAATTCCCCATAGGCGGTAGGATCACTCAGGCCGGTCGAGTTGGAAAGAGAAGCGGCGTGTTAGATTTTCCCAACAAGGACAACCTCTGCATCTTCCGCTGCATTTCCTTTCACTTATACAACACCAGCAAGCGCGCTTCAGATTTGTTACGTCAGTTCTGTCCCGCTGCCACACCTGAATCCTTTCCGGGTCTGAACATCCGCGACTTACCCGCGTTAGAGAACTTGTTTGACGTACAGATAGCGGTTTACACCGCGTCGCGTCAAGTGCCGGGGCGGAAGTTGAGAAGACGCGTTACTCTGATCAGACCGCCTTCCAGAACTCTGGCCGCCCGAGGTAAAGTCAACCTACACCTGACGGCGAAAGGCGGTTTGCACGTCTCTCTCGTCACGGACTTCAACGCGTACGCGGGCATATACGAATGTTGCAAGTGTAAGGCGGCGTTCACCACCGAGTTCTTGCTGAAGAGACACAGGAACCAGCTTTCCTCTTGCCGACAAGTCAAGTTGCGCTACGTAGGTGGCATCTACCAAAATTCGAGAACGATTTTCGAAGCGCTAGCAGACTTCTCCATTTTTCCCCCCGACGGACATTCCGGAATCTACCCTTACAAGATCGCCTTCGATTTCGAGGCTTTCTTCAGACCGTGCAAAGAACCGTCGACGGAACACGTGTCCCTGCTGTGGGATCACGTCCCTTTGTCGGCTAGCGTC
Organism: Harmothoe impar; assembly: GCA_947462335.1. Lineage (NCBI taxonomy): Eukaryota > Metazoa > Annelida > Polychaeta > Phyllodocida > Polynoidae > Harmothoe > Harmothoe impar. The sequence continues at coordinate 15,808,633 of OX381710.1, read as the reverse complement.
GCATCCGACTTTCCGGGGTGGGAGGGGCCCGTCTGCTTCGTCAGAGAATCCGACGCAGATTCCGACCCCTTGTTGGACCGAGTTTTAAATCACATAAACGAGAACGCCAAAGTCATCGGGGAAGCTGTGCTAGAACTTTACCGACCGACCTTAGCGAAGTTAGATGCGGCGATAGGTGAAGCTCTCCTGCTGGAGGAGGCGACATTCACCCCTTCTCCAGGCGGCTTCGCTGCGGCTCAGACCAGACACCCGTTAGTTCAACTGAAGAAGCGTCTTCTGAGATACATCCGGCAAGCTCCAGTCGTGGGCTTCAACTCGGGGCGTTACGACTTGAACCTGATCAAAATACGCCTTCACTCGTTCTTCGCCTCCGGAGACCGAAGAAACCAAGAATTCAGCGTCATAAAGAGAAGCAATCAATACTTGGCGGTTTACACACAGCACACGGTTTTCTTGGACGTAGTCAACTATTTGGCACCCGGTTACAACTACGCGACCTATTTGCGAGCTTTCACCAGGAACGAAGAGAAAGGTCACTTTCCTTACGAATGGATGACGTCTACCAGGAAACTGGCAAACAGAACGCTGCCACCGAGATCGGCTTTCGACAGCGAGCTGACGGGCGTCAAAATGTCCGAATCCGACTACGCCACATGTCAGAAAGTTTGGTCCGACGAGAAGATGCAAACTATGGAAGACTACTTGATCCACTACAACAACAAAGACGTCAAACCTTTCATAGAAGCTCTGAAAAAGCACGCTAAATTTTTCCAAGATCGCGGCATTGACATGTTGAAAGACGGAGTTTCTCTCGCCGGTTTGACTTTACGGTTCCTCTTCCAAAACCTAGAAGACGCGTTCACAACGTTCCCCCAGTTCGACGCCGTCCTCCACGCTCTGATCAAAGAAAATCTAGTCGGCGGTCCTTCCATCATCTTCCATAGATTTCACGAGAAGGGCACCACGCGGATAAGGGAGCACAAGTACGGCGAAGAAGCGAGACCGTGCCAACACATCCTAGGACTAGACGCTAACTCTCTGTACTTGCGCTGCATGAGCGAAGCGCACTGCACGGGCTATTACGCGGTGAGACGGCCCGAGACCGAGTTCAAGCCCGAAATTAGGCAAAGACACTCTCACAGCGCTTTGGAGTGGTTATGCTTCGTAGAGCACGACCGCGACGTGAAACTGCGCCACGCTTTGAACGGCGGCGAGATGGTTGTAGGCTGTCGGAGAATTCGCGTGGACGGGTTTCACGCGGCCTCTAATACGGTTTTCCAGTTTCACGGGTGTTGGTTCCACGCTCACGAGTGCATACCGTCGCACCGATATCAGTGCGCTTCACTGAGAGAGGAGAGACGCAACAGAACGACCAGAGTAAGCGCTTACTTGAAAGCGCTAGGTCACAAGCTGGTCGTCGTGTGGGAGTGAGAATGGCGAGAGATGAAGCGTCGAGATGAGCGGGTCAAGGCCTCCCAACAACGCTGGAAGGTTGACGCTTTGAAAGTGTCTCGAAACGCGATGAGCGAGAGCGACATCCTTTCCGCTGTGAAAGAGGAGAAAATGTTCGGTTTAGTTCAAGTGGACATCACTACGCCGCCTCACCTACGAGACTACTTCGAAGAAATGACCCCCGTTTTCAAGAACGCGACCGTTTCAAAATCGGACATAGGACCTCACATGTCAGACTTTGCGCAGGAAGAAAAGCTGTTGAACACGCCTCAGAGATGTCTGATAGGGAGTTACCACGGAAAAAATATTCTCTTGGGAACGCCGCTTCTCAAGTGGTATTTAGAGCACGGTTTGATAGTCACCAAAGTGCAGCTGGTGGTAGAATACCTACCTAAACGCTCCTTTGCCGGTTTCGCGGACGAAGTAACGGCGGCGCGAAGACGTGGCGACGTGAACGAGAACGAGAAAATTCTGTCAGACTGTTACAAGTTAATGGGAAACGCTACGTACGGTAAAACAATCTGCAACAAAGAAAAACACACGGCGGTGAGATACACTGACAGTCGGAAGTTCGAACTATTGGCCAATTCGTGGCGCTTCAAAAAGGCGTCCGAGTTGAGTTCCGATCTGTTTGAAGTCGAACTACAACCGAAAACAGTCAACAACAACCTCCCTATTCAAATAGGGTTCATGGTATACCAGTACGCGAAGTTGAAAATGTTAGAGTTCACATACGACTTCTTGGATAGATTCGTCGATCGGCGCGATTATGCCCTTTGTCAAATGGACACCGACAGTCTTTACATGGCTCTCAGCGGTGACACGTTGGATGACCTAGTCAAACCTCGCCTGAGAGAGACGTACTTCAGAGAGAAACGAAAGTGGCTTCCGACAGCGGTGTGCGACGATCACTTAGAGCTTTTCGTGAAGACAAAAACGGAAAGAGTGCGAGAATGGTGTCCGCCGCCCGGCGGATGTTGTGAGAGACGGTACCTTCACGATCTGAGAACTTCGGGGCTTATGAAAGCGGAGTGGGAAGGTGACGGGATCCTAAGTCTCAACCCTAAGACTTACATTTGCTACGATCGAGTCAGCGACACCGGTGAAAGAAAATCCAAAAAATGGAGTGCAAAAGGCGTACAGAAGAAACAAAACCCTCAGGAACCAGACGACTTCTTGGATGTTCTTCGCCAACGAAAAACTCTCATTGCTGTAAATAGAAACTTCAAAGTGGTGCGAAACAAAATGGTCACCTACACCATAGAGAAAGACGGCGTGCGCTACTTGTATTATAAGCGTCGCGTGCATTCTGACGGTGTGACAACGAGTCCTTTAGAGATATGAAAAAAAAAAAAAATAAGCGTGTGCATCTTTTCAAAAATAGAGTGTTTATCAAGATTGAAAAAAAAAAAAATAAAAAAAAAAAAATAAAATATTGTTGTGTTTTTATTTTCATACGTCTTCTTTTACTAGTAAGTCGCGCAGTCTCTTAAAGCGTCACTCATGTGACGACGTCGCTTCCAGTCACGTGATCCTAAAGACCCTCACTTCCTAAACAAAAAACTTCTTCTTCCGCTCACGTGATCAATCAAGTCACTTCCGGTCACGTGATCCTCAATGAGGTCACTCACTTCCGGTCGGCCATTAGGTCATGTGACGTCACTTCCGCTCACGTGACTCATCAGGTCACTTCCGGTCACGTGATCCTAAATTAGGTCATATGACGTCACTTCCGGTCCCCTAAGTAGGTCAGTAGGTTACCCAGAATGCACCACTAATCCCCTAAGTAGGTCACTTCCGGTCACGTGACCAAATGGTGGCCTCTGATTGGCTGCAGGGTTACCCAGAATGCACCACTAATCCCCTAAGTAGGTCACTTCCGGTCACGTGACCAAATGGAGGCCTCTGATTGGCTGCATGTCGATTGAGTAATAAACAGTACTTAACTATAGTCCCGTTCCGATACATACTATACTACTGCTACCAAACGGGAAAAGGTATGGTTGATGCAGTGTACAAACTTGTGAATGATGTGTGTGAGGCCAAATGGAAAGTACACTGGTGTAGTCTACCTAGACCTACGCAAAGCTTTTGATGGTGTCCACCACAGCTTATTGAAAGGGAAGCTGAAATGTCTGTGGTTGACATTGTCTAACTTGGCTTGGTTGTGTGACTACGGGCAGAACCCAGAAGACAAAGGAGGCAAGTGTTGAGACAGGAGTCCCCCAAGGGTCGGTCCTGGGGCCTCTATTTTTTGTCTACTATGTGAACTCCCTCGCTGATTGTGTTGGAGAAGATGTCAGTGTGATCATGTATGCGGATGATATTGCCCTGTACACATCACATAAAAAAATCGAGAAAATAGAGGAACGCCTTCAGTCAACCCTGAACGTAGTGGCAGCCCTAACCATATACAAGATGAGCGTAGCGACCTTGTTTGACTATGCTTCATTCTTCTATGTGGCAGGCAATGACGTTGGGTTGCTGAAGTTGCAGAGATTGCAGAACAGGGGTCTGATAATCTGTCTTAACACTGCCAATCATCTCTTCAATGTAGACGAGCTCCACTCTATGAGTGGGACAAATCTGTTAGCTAGAAGGTGGGATGAATTGCTCCTCACTCTTATGCTGAAGTAGTACCAAGCAGAGTACCCTGGTGGCAGAACATGTGATCTGAATGGTTTGAGTGGAAGATCGCTAAGATTTGATGCCAAACTGCTCTTCACCATGAGGCACCCAATCACTGAGGTGTACAAAAGGTCTCCAGCATACAGAGGGAGGATGCTCTGGAATGTACAGCCCGAAGATTTAAAACACAGCGTCTGCAAACTCCAGTTTAAGAGAAAAATGAGACGTATTGTCGATCTGAGGGAGAAGTACCCCAAGAAATGGTATGCTTAATGGACTAGAGTCATTTGACAAATCGTCAGATGGAAATCTAACATAGTATAAGTAAAAAAAGGAATGAGTTCAAGCAAAACTAGTACATGCTCTGAATTGGCATGCGGCCTATTCTGGGATATCTAATATATGTGAACATTGACCATGTATTAAATCAAGGAATGTCTATTCTTTTGTCTGTTTTTCTATATTTGTGTATTCTTTATTCATCCCCATCTACTGTTTATTCATCATGTATCGAAGTGTTCTCTATTGGAGTAGTATACAAATTATGTAAACAAGCAATCTGAGTACAAGCCTTATTACTCACGCTATTGAAACACATATTTTTTGTATTCAATTTTGATGAATGTATACCGCATCTCGAATGTGTTATTTGTCAAGTAAAAGAGTTCGTTTAGAGCTCATTGAACCGAAAAAGAACAGAGTGACACGCACACCAAGTTGATCCAAAGCAATCTGATTCTTTATTCTCCTCAAAGGCGGTCCCCTAGGTTATCTCATTAATAGTCATGGGACCACCTAGATGTATGGCCCATGACTGACTCTTATCAATCATTGTATCATTGTTGTTACATAATCACCAAGCCATAAGGCACATGTACCACATATACTTAAGTAACCTATAACTCATATTTATTATTCATATCAATTACCATAATGATAATGATCATAACTGTTATGTAATATTACGTAATCATAAACAATTCCTAAATTAAATACAAATATATTGTATATTACTTCACAGCTTGGTACAGGAAGCTGCTGTTTCTACCATGGGGGAGCTGACCACGCCCCAGGCCATCTACGTAGCCTTAGCCTCCATCTTGATGATAAAGTCAGTCATCTCCAACTTCTGCATCATCCTTGTCATCATCAAGAACAAGGTCAGTCACCTTTGAGTTGATTTGTTTTTGATTTCATCGTGCGTATATTTCATAAAATTATTTCAAAATATAACATTCTAGACAGGGCAAAATATCTATTCTACTAACCACAATCGTGGTTTTATGCACAATGAGTGTTTCTCTTTACATTTTTCCAGAAAATCCGAATCTGCTTGGGGCCATTCTGGCATTTGCATATTAAGGCCCCTCATTAGCATATTCAATTAGGTCAGGTAAATTACCCTTTTTAGCATGGCAATACTTGCAAACACCCATATGTATATACTCAAAAAGGGTCAGTTCTTGAAGGAATAGTTCCTGTGAAAGGAATTCCACTAGAATTGAATTTTCAGTTTGACGAATTAACATAATTTATGCAAAACAGTAATTAACTAATTATTTATGCTTTTTTTTCTCTTGTAAATTAGGAAAAAAATGAGGCCATTCAGCTTGGGGATATTTCTCAACATACCTTCATTAGATTACTCAAAAATGAGGTTTTCCATGCTTTTATTTATTTTTGCCTCTGCCCTTTGAGAATTCTCGGTGATCTGGGTGGTGTGTAAAGCAGCTTTTTTTTTTTTTTGCTCTGCACTTCCAAAATATTTACAGTGAAAGCCCGTAGTCCAAGTTATCATAAAAAGGTGGCCTAACATGGAAAAGCATTTGAAATTTGGGGCCAGTCCATTTAAAACCTCTGTCCAATATGGCCGCCGCATTCCAAAATGGCTGCCAACAAAAACTTAAATGAGCTGTATCTTTGCTCCTAATCAATTTATTTCTTACTTCTATCATTTATTTTTTCCAACTGCTATTTTACTGATGCTTATGCTACTCATCCATGTTTTTGTGGACAGTATTATATTATAGAGGGTATGTGCCATAGTTCTGAACTCCAACACTAGGGGTCTCATTTTGCAAGGCTATCACATTCGAATCAGCATTTATTCATTCTTCATTAAAAAGTTGGATCAAATTAATTGTATAAACTGCAATGAGGGACAAGGTTGGACTAAATTTCCTCTGTGATATGTAAGGTGTCACTTGTCACAGCATTGCACGGATAGTGTAATTCTGGGTCATTGCCGCCAGCCAGGTACACGCCCCCTCCATCAAATTGGGTCACCACCAGTGCCCCCTACCTCAGGTCTCGCCCAAATCTCGCCCTCACAGTGACTTGTTGAAATATAGTTGGATAACCAAGGCACATGGGTGGACACCTTTTCTGTGTCCTTTGAAATTGTATAAGAAGAAATTTTGGCTTTGGGCTATCACATCTGGGCCTCCTGGCTAGGATAAATGTGTCTGTAAGGAATGGAAAATGCCTGCAAAGTGTCTTTCACAGAGCAGGTGTTTGTGTCCTATGTAGAGTGTCCAGAGTAAAATGGACATAACTTTATGATGTCTACAATCTCTCTCAGAGGCGTCCTAATTATCGTATCTGATTTATAATCACTACTGTGGAGGGGGTATACTCAAAACTGGTATAAATGTCATCCCTGGAACATGCCTTGTTGATGTCTCCATATCTTTTTGATGTGTCTACACTTAAATGTTTTAGACATCTTTTACAGCTAGTCATATATATGCCATTATTGTTAAGTCCAAAGGTATCACTGATAAATATGTCTCTTTTATATAAATATGTTTATATAAAATACACACAAATATTGTTACATCAAGAACACATGCAAAAGGACACGTAAAAACTTCTTGAATATGTGACGTCTTGGGAATGAAAAATGATATAATGAAATTACTAGTTATTTTTGTATAAGGTGCTAGCTGGGTGTAGATTTACAGTAGATTCTACTGTTTACCTATGATAAACTGCATGCCTACAATAAACTGTACACCTACAATAGAATCGAATGCACACCTTCAAAAATGGCAACCAACTTTTTACAATGTACAATATTATCAATGCTGACCAATTTGTGTGTTTTCTTTCCTGTACACAGTCGATGCACACCACAACCAACATCTTTATCATAAATCTGGCCGTGAGTGACATCGTCATGGGGGGCGTCATCCTGCCCCAGATGGTACATGACATCTCACATACAGGAGAGTTCCATGAAGGTAAGGATGGGTTAGTTTGGTACATGACATTTCATATACAGGAGAGTTCCATGAAGGTAAGAATGGGTTAGTTTGGTACATGACATTTCACATACAGGAGAGTTCCATGAAGGTAAGGATGGGTTAGTTTGGTACATGACATTTCACATACAGGAGAGTTCCGCGAAGGTAAGGATGGGTTAGTTTGGTACATGATGTCATATCTGGCCATCGTCAATTAGCATTGCACTAATATCTGAGATCTGATATGCACGAAAGTAAGTAACACTACAATCGAAGATTAGGTGTGTAGTTTGGGTTTATTGTACACTAGGTATGCGATGGTGTGCACCTAGTACCCTACCCAGCTCTCTCTGAGTAGCTAGTGGTGCGTGCCCCTTATATACAAAGACGTTGGTGCAGCGCCACTGGTGGCAGGTGTAGGTACCAGGTAGCAGGTGTGGATATGCTTTGTCCTCGACTTATAGGCGGCGACAATGCAATAGTATATGATATTCTTGTAAAGTACAGGTTGATTAATATCGGTTAAGCCTTCATAATATCACAACGACATTTCACATACAGGAGAGTTCCACAAAGAGAAGGATGGGTTAGTTTGGTACATGACATTTCACATACAGGAGAGTTCCACAAAGGAAAGGATGGGTTAGTTTTGTACACAACATCTTACATACAGGAGAGTTCCATGAGGTAAATATGGGTTAGTTTGGTACATGACATTTCACATATAGGAGAGTTCCATGAAGGAAAGGATGGTTAGTTTGGTACATGACATTTCACATACAGGAGAGTTCCATGAAGGTGAGAATGGGTTAGTTTGGTACACGACATTTCACATACAGGAGAGTTCCATGAAGGTGAGAATGGGTTAGTTTGGTACATGACATCTTTCACATTGGAGAGTTGTCTAAAGATGTCCATTGATGCTTCTTGTCATACCTGATTAAACTCTTACCCTCACCGCAATGCAACCTTGAACTGAAGTTATTCAAAACTTCAATGGCGCCGCCCCCATGTGATGTCTTGTGTGATGTCACAAGGAGTAATCTCCCTAGTAACCAGCTGTAGGTTGGTTACGGTAACTATCAACTCTCCAGGAGTGGTTTGTTGGTGGTAACCCAATGGTTTATAGACAATTGGTGGAGATAAGTAAGGTTTCACTTATAGTAAAGCTCATCAGGCATCTCAATAACATTAGTTAAAATATTATTGCGGGTCAAGGCTTCGAGAAAAATCTGGAATTTAATTGGGGGCGTTCCAAACATTTTTATTTTTTGCTAGTGCTTATTAGAAAAATATTTAAGGTGGACTGAGACAGGTGATTAAAAAAAAGAAATTGTCGTACCTGATTAAAGTTTTCCAATTTTGTTATGACCAAACCTGACCAAAGTTGGCCAATTTGGGCACGACCAAGTCTGACCAAAGTTGGCCAATTTGGTTATGACCAAACCTGACCAAAGTTGGCCTATTTGATCATGACCAGACCTGACCAAAATTGACAAAATTAGTCATCACTAAACTTTATCAGGGTTGGACATGCTTGTGAGGATTAACCAACCTCCCTGGATTGGTGACAGAAGAACCTATGTTTACCACTCACCTGGGGCGTGGTACAGAGGCACTAGGGCCGGGTACGGGCTTCTACCTTTGATATATACTCACCTGGGGTGGGGTCCAGCGGCAATAGGGCCGGGTACAGAGGTTGGGGTGGGGGGACTCTGCCTTTTATGGTGGGGCAACACGTTTACAGGAGTCAGCCACCTATGGGGGGAGGATCTTAAATCGTTACACGCCCTGCATAGTGAAGCCCAGCTGAGATCAATGAATCTCTGAAACAGGCCATTAATTATGGCACTTCCCTTTTCTGAGGCAATTCTCTTGTAAGGTGAATGACCTATTTATCATAATCAATGATCCTAAACCCAATTCCAGACAAGAGGTGTTGGTATACACTCAGAATGGTCACTCCTGGTCAATATCCCCATCAGGCTTATCAAAGACACTGACACGTAGGTGGTATATCTATCAAGAGATTATTACTACATAGTACTGACATAGCATATACATGGTATAAGGGCTGACAAATATGACGCTGGCTACCTGCGTGTAGTATTATACACGCAGGTGGCCACCAATCTACTCTGTGAGTCAGGTGGAGGCCATACAGAGAAAAGAAACCGCGTCCAGGTTGCCTCCAGAATGACTCCCTTCTTTAGGGGAGCCTAGGTCCTCATGTGACTCCCTTGGGTGAATCAGGGAACTATGTGGCTCCCCCAGGTGACTCCTTTAGGTAGGCCAGGGAGTCACCTAGGGGAGTCACAGGCAGTCTGGGCTCCCCTAAAGAGGGGAGTCATTCTGGAGGCAACCTGGACTCCCTTTTGACGCTGTTTCTTCTTTCTGTGCAGGCTTGACCAAAACCTGACACACAGTTCTGTTGTCCAGCCCCAGGTGGCTAATTGCAGTATATAAAAGAGAGGAATACAGAGGTGTCACATAGCAGAAGAGGACTAAACCTGAATGATTCACAGACAATATATTGGTGGTAACCTGTATTATACTACACTTGGCTATGCATACTGTCAATCACGTGCCCGAACTGAGTTCAATCTCCAGTCTGATGTTCTGATGCGCCATCCTCTGAGCCTTCCGTGATGTCTCTATCCAGTCTAGATCACACCCACGTCCATGCCCCTCGCCCTATTCCCTAACTATACTAGGCGTTCCTGGAAAGAGCTATTTATGATGAGAACCCTGACTGGGTACCTTTCAGTACCCTTTGAGGCCCCGTTATCATTGATTATGTCAGAACAAGCCCACTTTCATACTTTTCTTACCATGTGACTTAAAAGGGTTCTCTCTTGTGTGCGGGAGAAAATGAAGGATCTTAAACCCAATTACCCTGGTCACTCATCTACCCCATGTTTACTATTTATGGACAGCATAGTGTTTTATTATGTTGAAACATGAATTCAGTGTTGGTGAGTGAATCGCTAATGTACGGGAAAGTTGAAACTCAAAACGTGAAAGTTGAAACTCAAAACGTGAAAAGTGGAAACTCAAAACGTGAAAAGTGAAAAACCAACACAGCAAAACTGCTTTCAGATTTCATGATTGATGTTTCAACTTTGAAAGTCAATCTATCAATCTGTCAACAGCTTGTGACAGGTATCTTATAGCATTGGGTAAGGTTCATAAGCCAGAAAAAGCCAGTGTCGAAGCAAAAATGTCAATTTCACAAATGGGTCCGATTTCCGAATAAATGTCAAATTTCACAATTTTTTAAACAAAATTTTATAGGGAATTGCTACACTCCAAGATGGTAGGCAAATGTTGCTTTAAGGCAACATGTCGCCCTCAAAGGGTTTAATAATGTCCAAAAAGGGGACCAGGACCCAGGTTATTAGGTCTAGTACTGATCAGCACAGACGCTCCTTGATTCCTTTATATTGTATACCTAAATAAGGCTATTCTGACCTTAATGAAGGACGTTCTGAGAACTGGTACCCCCTTATCACTTTACCCTGTAGAGGGCGAAGGGGAGGGGTTGACAAAAGTGGTATGCCCCTCATCAGTCTACATCTATCTACCTCTAACACATACTAACAGGTCATAACCTGTTGTAGTACTGGACATGATAACAGCCTCCCTTCACCCTTTATACACCTTTAAGTATGGACTTGGTACGTACCCTCTTAAAGGGCCATTCTCACCACTCGCACTTAACCACATAGTAGACTAGAACAGTACTAGAATTGTGGGTGGAATTTGCTCGGTGAGAATGCCACTTTAACTCCTTGAGGACACTTGTCGTTAAAAGATGACAAGAGGGTCCATCATTGGCTGTACATTAGTACAGTTGATTCCAAATTGACTAGGTGGACACCAGACAACTTTTAATAAAATTCGGATGTTCTTTAATAAAGTAATCACATTTATATCAATCTTTCAAGTGTACCCTTTTAACAAACGGTTTCATTTTACGAATACTGAATACTGTAGAAAAGTTATATGGAAGTTGGTGATGTTTCTCTTTCAAAACTCTAGAGATGTTAATTGAACCAGGTGAAAACACATGAAAAAAGCAATAAATGATTTAAATTTAGTTTTTGATTTTCTTGATATATACAACAGAGCTAGATTCCTAACTTTTTAAAAGTAGCAATCAAGTATTTGAACCTACAATTTCGACCGTTACAGGCCCGTAACTAGTGGGAGGGGGTTCATCGTTTCGAAGGGGAAAAGGAGTTCCACCATAGCATGTAAAGCGGACATAATTAGCTATACTAGTACAAATGTATGTCATTTTTTACGGCTTGTTGATCGGACAACTATTAAGGATCCTAGAGAGAAAAACATGAATAATCATATATATGAAACTCTGCTTTCTCTTTAAATATATTATACAAAGTTCCACCATTATATTAGAAAAGTCGAGTTCCGACATTGAGATAATCATGTCAAGTTCCACCTTATCCAAAAACGAGCCTCCCCGTGAAGAGGGCTAGTTACGGGCCTGCGTTAGACGTCTTCATCAGGGTTAACAATTAAAAAATTGTTTGTAAATTCTCATTTGAATACCAGACCCTCTCAATATGCCAATACCGTTTGGCAGGTGTCATAACATCAGACACACCACTTTAGACCCTTTAATTAAATGCAACATAACTCATCCATAAGGACTTACGATGTACTTATACTATATATCATGTATGATTCTTATTGATAATTTTGCTAGATTATTAGTAAGACATGCCCTAATCTACTGTAATACTCCAGGGTAAATAAAAGAAATTTCAACTTCAACTTCAGGTGAGATTTCGTGTCGGTTTGTGACGGCACTGCCCATCTTCTGCATCACCAGCTCCATCTACTCGCTGGTTGTGATGGCCGTGGAGCGGTACCGAGCCATCTGTACCAAGTCAGGCAGCATGACCAAGGCTACTGCCAAGAAGCTCTCCGCTGCCTGCTGGCTGTTCGGCACGCTCATCAGCATCCCAACCTTCTTAGAGTATGCTGTAAAGTTCGTCTATGAGGATTTTCCTGCTAGCAATACAACGGTCCTGCCCTACACTCTGTCTGAGAATATGACTGCTCTACCGACGATGCAGACTGGGCGCTATTACCGCTCATGTGGGAATGTCACAGGTAAGTCAGATGTAGAATAACAGGGGACCTACACAGAGAAAAGAAACAGTCAAAAGGGAGTCCAGGTTGCCTCCAGAATGACTCTCCTCTATAGGGGAGCCCAGGCTGATAAAGGGAGCCTAGGTGACTCTCTGGCTGACCTTTAGAAGTGAGTAACCTGGGGGAGTCACACAGCTGCCTGGCTCACCAACTTTAGGGAGTCATATAAGGACCTGGGGTCCCCTAAATAAGAGAGTCATTCTGGAGGCAACCTGGAATCCCTTTTGACTCTGTTTCCTTTCTCTGTGTATATGTCTCTATATTCCTACACAACTGAAATGATATCTTTTTAGATTAGATATTAGGTGCCAACTTTGCAGTTTATGAACATCAGGGGCTTCATCCTTGTACATACCATGTATACATGTAAACCTTTTAAGGACAGCATGTCACTAAAAGTAGACATTTGTCATCATGATGCACCATGTTAGTCCCAGTGAGTAACTTGCCGGGGCTACATTGGTGCATTATGCTGACCTTTCGGGACTGTCTCAACCCTGTAGGGTTGACATGATGCTTGAATCCAACTGTAGCATATGACTTGCCAGGGTTGCAGCCATGCATCATTACGACCAGGGCCATGATGCATTCATGCGTTTTAAAACATTATTTCGACGTAAAATTAGCCTTACAAAGAACTCATTGCTGATGATTTAATTTGTACTTTCCCTACGCCTACTTCACCCATCACAGGCTGGACGTATGGGGTCATCAATGGTATCATGATATTTCTGCTCTCCTACTTTGGACCTCTCATCATGATTTCTGTCAGTTACATCAACGTGGCATCGTTCATCCAAAAACAGGCTAAGGAGCAGGAGGCGGCGGCTGCCGAGTCAACCACCAAACAAAACTTCACTTTGTTAAAGGTAAAATTGTAGCTGTGTCTCATGAGATTGGGCCAGTGTGAAAGTCTTTGACCGGGTGCCATCTTTGACTGGGTGTCACCTTTGACTGGGTGCCATATTGTAACATAACAACTCTGAGAGTAAATAGAATTAACCAGGTTCTTTATTTCTTGACCACCAAGTCCAACATATGTCAGTGGTTACCCACTGACTGCACCTCCACTTTCTTCAGATGTTAACACAGGGCCTGCTCTCCTTCCTCTGATCTTCCAGCTCTGAGCAGCTCACCATATTGGCCCTTCCTCCAGCCCAGAGGGAGGGGCCTAGCATGCACAGCCCTCACCTCAGGCCCCAAAATGGTGGTACCTCTGCCCTGATTGGTTCAACCTCAATAGCCACTCACTAATCACCCCCTGTCAACCTCATCAGACCACTACCACCCTCCCATCCTCCTGTCTGGAACTGATTCCAAGAACCTGGAGGAGGGAAGGGTGGTGCAGAGGCACACCACACAAACACACCAATTAATCATCCATAACTGGAGTAAATACATGCATGCACTGTAAATAATAATGATAATAATAGGGGGGTAAATATGGTTATATTACATCCCTCCCCTTCTCAGAAGTTTTTCACTCGTTGAAAAACATACTATAAAGACTCCAATTATTACTGTAATGTAGGCTCATTAGCATGATTTATTAACAGTAAGTAAAAGTTATATTAACTTATAATTGGAATTATTATTTACCAATATGTCCATATATACCATATCTCAAGTCTTAGAATATTACCATTTTGTATAGCATATTAGCTAATCAAGTCGGTAAGAATTATAAATGTGTTTCGATTACTCATAAATATCCATCATGCCCATAACATAACTCTTCCTCATAACTCACAATCTCAAGGATACATTACCATCTGCTGAAGCCAAATCGGCTTATTCAATGCAGTTGAGTAATACAAATAATATAGATTCACCTGTCGCATAATGTCATTCAATACTCTTCTCTCAAAACTCCACATCTCTCAATCCATAATAATGCTACAAGCCTTTCAGCTTAAAGTAGCGCATATATATTTGTAAGCATCCAGCGGATAACATGATATGCTCTAATTGTCAATATTATTGCCTTGCAATAACAGTCTGCAATCATTGTTCATGATATGTCAATACTGTGAGCTCATCAGCTGTTGCAGTAAGAAATGAATATATAATTCAATGTCATTATATGCATTATGACATTGACATAAAATAGAGTCCTTCTGTGTGAAGCAATGTTTATATTAAGCTGTATATAATAGTTCAGCAGTCCTTGTTCATCACACATAATGCAGAGTCCGCGCAGTCCACAATGTCATTGTGTTAGAATAATTGGCTGGTAAGTACCGGGCTGGTAAGTACCGCTGGTAAGAAGGTTTGTTCCAGTAGAACAATAAAGTTATATCTCAACTGTCTCGACCAGAGTCACCATGCTGACAGGTCAAGCTTAATAATACAATATCAAGAAAGATTATCAGATTAAGAGTTCATAGTCTATATCGAAGGCCAATTATGTAAGTTCAGTGTCTATAGCAGTTAGTCCATATAGAAGTATGTTGCCGTTCCATTGCAGTATATTGTCTCTGTAGTTTTGGACACACTATTGATTTATGAATGTCTCATGTTAAGTGTTGTCCTAGGGCGAGCCCGAGGTTGTCGTGCCCTAGGCTTAGGCTTAATGGTGAAAGTAGTGTCAGTACCAGAAAACATTAAAGGAGCAAGTACAGGAGTCTTAGGAGGCACTCGAATATTCATAGGAGGTTTATCATAAACTGAGGCATCCAGAGTTCTTGTTTGTTCATTTTCACCCAATTCAATGTCTGTATGCACAGGAGGATTTCTTTCTATGGAGGTATTCATTGTTCTTGGTGAGTGAATCTCACCCAACTCAATATAATCACTTCTAGATTTGCTATTGTCCATACCATTATTCAATCGCTTTTGAACCTTGTTAACAAGCAACCTTAGTAACATTTGCCTTTTACAGCATAAAATTATAATCACAAACACAACCAGCAAGATGACAATTGCAATAACAATATATGGAATAGCAGAGGATGGAAAATGATATTTCTCATAGAATTTTATTTCTTCCAGTTCATTTACCAGATCTTCTATATTTGTTTCTTCAATGGGGCCTAGTTTTTGAATTTCAAAATTCATGTCTATTCTTTGTTCCAAAACTGGCTTCCAAATAGCTAAGTTAGCTAACTGGAAGTTTTCAGGGGGGGTCGTAATACGACTTTCTCTGATCACTGTATATTCAAATCTCTCTTCAAAATAGATTGGGAGTTCTAGGAGATCAGATAAAGCCCTGCAACCAGATTCTAATGTGACCACTGTGTATGGTGGAGTGACCGTTAAATGAGTTTTTCTGTCATCACCGACACACAGTTTTCGCATATTGAATACTTTTTCGGTAGCTACTAACCAGTCACCTTTACTCACATAACGTGCAATTGGTAGCTTCAACTTATTGGTAACCTTCACCTTACACATTTCTTTTATTTTTTGTGAATCCCTTTGATACAACGCTAGCGTACAGTATTTATGTCTATTCGTTTCTTCAACGGCAGATGTGAGAGCACAAAATTTGATATCCGGTTTACCACAGTTCAATTGGTCTTCTAACGTTAAAATAACATATTGTCTACCATCATCACTTATAGCAAAATGGTTAAATTCAAGTTCATAATGAGCCGTTAGATTTGTAGCATGATATGGTACTGGTAGTGCTATTGCTTCTTTTACTCGGAATTTCCGTGCCACGTCTAAAAGTGGTATATCTATTGTTATAACCAACTGATTCTCCAAGGCAAGGGTGTTTGTCTGTAAAATTGTGTAATAATAGAAAGGCCGTTCTCGAGGATCTTGGGGCAACATTAGCTCTGGTGGAATTTCCACTTCAATACTTTTCAAAATTTTGATTAATTCATTTGCTGGCAATATAGTGGGTGATAAACGTTTTGTTGACAATTTTGCAATTTTGCCTTGTAGGTCAGCCATAAGACTTGTCTCTGCTGTTACGAGATCACGAACCCGGTTTATATTTGTCTGAATTTGTTGAGATACAATAAGGAAGCGTCTCATGGGCTCTATAACATCATTAAAGGTATCGACAAACTGTCCCAACGCTCCTATTATTTTATTTATGGCAACTCGATTTTCTGCTACTTCCATTCTTGTCAAATTAATAAGCGATAAACTTTCACTCAGCACATTCCTAATAATCTCCTGATTTGAACGTAAGCTATCCACCTCCTTCTGCAACTGCATCGTTTTAAAGAAGGCAACCCCACTAAATATTCCAGCTAATATGCCAATAGAACGTTTGCCTCTTTGTGCTTCTAGTTCACTATGACCAATTTTCTTGATTTCTGAAAATTCCTGCCAATTCTTATTGTGCAAATCTTGTAGAATCAAAAGTTCCTGAATATATGACCTGAGGATGAAATAATATTGTTCTAAGCGCCTCTCTTCTGCCTTGTCCAAAGTGATATTAATCTTTTTGTACTCCCTATTCCGATACTGACTGCTAAAATGCAAACCATCAAAATATGTCTTCCCTTCTTGAGTTGTCTGAAAGGTCTTATTCATTGTCCTATTAGTAAAAAGGAGGTACTGTTCATAGGCATCAAAGTCAATAACCAGTCCCACTATCCATCTGGATCTTGTCGTGTGAACTTCGGACCGACTTCGGAAGAAGACATGTTCTACATCATTTCCAGCTATTGTCCCTACTATGCCGCTAAAAATTATCACCCCGATTAACACCGAAGGTCTAAAAATGAATAAAAGATGAACAAAAATGAAATAACTTAGCACTGAAAACTAAATGATCAAACATAGCTATTATTACTACAACAAGGTTATCTTTTAGGTGGTGGTATGTCTGCGTCCAATGGAATTCCTCTCCTCCATCTGCCTCCCGTTATAAGCATTGCATTATATAATGTGTATTCATAAGGTACATGCTTCCCAGTATGAACAGATATGGCTCCTCCACATTTACACTGATACAAGCGTTCTTCTTTTCCTAGCTCTTTCCAAAAACATGCAGAGTGCACCACCAATCCGCAACATGGCATACGGCCCCCCAATTTCAATTGCCATCCCCCATCTACTGTTGTATATGCCATTTCCAAGTCACACAACCCACAAGGAACAATCTCTCTCTTAGCCAGATGCTCTTTTAATCGCAAATTGTCCCTCAATAATTTTCTGATTTTGTTTTGAGAGAACCTCTGTTCCCCATCTAAAGTGATTATTTTTGACAGGATTTTCTCAGAGGGCATATCAGTCACATTACTCAGAACCTTAAGTGTCCATTCCCCGAAATGTGTCTTCTGGCCCCATATATTCAATGACATGCCCAACAGAACATGAGCGTCAGCTCTGTACAGGTAGGCTGCATACCAAATTAGTTGTTTCAGAATGTCATCACAAGAAAGAAATGTCAAGATTTCTATATATCTTTGTGGGTCCGGTGGGACTGACTCAGAAATGCAGTGCCACATCCATCTGGCTGCAACCCATACAGATGGAGCAAGAGACAAAATTTTGAAAACAGAAATGTATTCAGAAACGGTCAAAATAGGAGGGAGTGTGATGATTTGTTCCTTATCGGATGGGTTGTTCTTAAAATATTCACTGTTCCTAGATTCTTCCAATACCTTGAAATATGTACTGTATAAAACTATTTTCTTCATATTAAAAGCTTTTATCTGGAATTCTATATCACCGGATGATGTATTAGGAGTGTTACTCGCCATGTTGGTAATATCAGTCAACTAACCTACTGAATTTCTGGCTAGAGCCTTAATCTAAGGACAGATTCATCCTTATTGTTGAAAAAAAAGGTCAAACCATAAAATCATGAAGCCACCCTATATTAAACTGAGAGGAACAATGAGTTTTGACGCTTGCCACCAAACTTCGGGTCGCCAAATATTCTGTGGCAAGACGTCCTCAAACCTCTACTACCTTAGATCTCACTACCCTTCCTAATATAATTATGAACTATCAGGAAATGATACAAATTTCAATACCTGCCTTAGAATTTTGGTTCGCCAAATAATCTAAGGTGGCCAGACCTAAACTCTGCCTGTTCAACTATTTCTCCACCTACTCTTAAACACTATGCTGATACTGTACACATATAACTAATATTATGACTTACTTATGATACACAGTTCACACTATGGCTAACCCTTCTACTATATGATATTATGCACTTATGAGGGAGTAAACTATTTTTGATGCCTGTCTCACAACTCCGGGTCGCCAGATATTATGAGACAGGTTCAAATGTCTCCTCACTCTTCCCAGATTATATTCTTAAAGTCTAATATAGATATTATAGCGACTATATAGTGTTAATAACAATGCTAAAATATAAGAAAATCTCGTGGTTCGGAAAACTCTTCCTGAGGTCCCGATGCGACAATTGATCGGCTCTTACGATCCGGTTGCTGCCGGTGGAGATATTCTGCCCCCAACTCCACAGGGGGTCCATTTAACCTTATATCATGTCAGCTACTAACTGTAGAAGCTGTTTCACTTTGTCCGTCTTCTTTTCCACTGTATTTAATCTCCTGGATTTTCCTGGTTTCTCCTCTGATTCTTCACTGCTATTCTTCCGACTACGTTTTCCACTTTGTCCTTCACTTCGAGGCTCTAATATTCTGCGCTTTTCTTCTTGCCTTCCTTCTGCAACTTCGCTCTCACTGCTGTCTCTACGCCTCTTGGTTCCACTGGTGACCTCACTTTCCATGAGATCATTTCCACCTACAGCGCCCTCCATCCCCTCTAGTCCACTTATCTCAGATTCAAGTGATCCAACTGCTCCAGTGGCATCCTCAGGTTGAGTGACTTCTTCTGTTCTCCACCTGCGACGTAGCTCAGCCAATGGAACATCACTATCTGAACTAGAGGAGGACTCCTCAGTCCTTATTCTCTCTCTGAGTTGAGCCAATGGAACATGGTCTTCTTCTGACCAGTTCCCTTGTTCCTCGTCATCATCTCCATCATCTCCACTGTCATCACTAGAGGCTGAGTTATTATCACTACCTCTGGCTCTTCCATGTCTTCGTGGAAGGTCATCATCCATCTCGGACTCTTCTTCCTCATCTTCTGGTGCAGCAAGTCTTGCCCTTCTCATGGGTCGCTCAGGAGCTGGTATCTTCCACTCTAGATTTGCCTTCCTCAGATGTATTTTATGGATCTTAATCAATTGGCCGGTCAGCTGATTTCTCACCCTGTAATTTACAGGTGTTAATTCTTCAACTATTCTGTAGTACGGTATCCATCTTTTATCAATCTTGTTTGCCCTCCTATTGTTGTAGAGATATACTGGGTCTCCTACCTGTAATTTTTCATCCTTGCTTTTTCGGTCATGATACATCCGCATTCGTGCCTGTGCTTTCTTCATGTGTCTTTGGACAGAAGTCATGGCTTGGTGATGTCTCTGCAGTATTTCCTTATGGACTTCTTCTCCCAGATATTTTTGTCTTGGCTTGAGGAGGGTGTCCAATGGTAGAAGTGGATCCCGTCCATGCAGCAGATAGAAAGGAGAATGTCCTTTCACTTCACTGTGGGCTGTTCGTATCGCCAGAAGTGCAGAAGGTACTGCCTCATCCCATCTTCTTGGATCTGTCACATATTTTGAGACCATATCTCCCCACACCCTATGCGTTCTTTCAAGTTGACCATTAGAATTTGGTCTGTAGATCCCGGTTCGTATTCTCGCCACCTTGAGTTCCTTGCAGATCTCATCCATTACCCGGTTGACAAATTCCAATCCGTTATCACTGAGAAGGGTCTGCATACATGCATGGCGTGGGATGACCTCCTCTAAGATCTTTCTTGCGACTGTTTCTGCAGATTTGTCAGGAATCGGAAACATCTCAGGCCATCCACTATATATGTCCATCATCGTCAACAGGTATCGGTTTCCAGAGTAACTTTCAGGATATTGGCCAACGATATCCATGGAAACCTTCTCGAATGGCCTGTGTACCTTGTCCATTTCTCTCAAGGGAGGTGTGATCTTCTTCAGTCCTCTGCAGTTACAGGTAACACACTGGGACACATACTTAGCTACATCTTTGAACATTCTTGGCCAATGGAAACTTTCTCGTATACGGTAGTATGTCTTGTCTACTCCCATGTGTGACATTTGGTCATGACACTGTTCCAGTACTAGCCGTCTCATGTGCCCAGGTATGACCACACGTAGGCCTGGGTTCGGTTCATCTGAGAGATAGTAGAGAATATCCCCGAATGTGGCATACCTAGGATCATTCCTCAACTTGCCTAAGTTTGCATCCTTTCCTTGTTCTAGCTTCATGTCCACTGGCCCATCTCCCAATTCAAATGCTGGTAGAAGAATTTCATTTTCCACATCCTGTTCTTGCCCTTGTTCCATGTCTAGTTCTTCTACACTTGTCGCTTCCAGCTGATCCATGTTTATCACATTGACCCTTTTCAGTCTGCTCAGGAAGTCTGCCTGCTTATTTTGAGGTCCACTGATATATTCTATCTTACAGTTGAACTCCGAAAGCTGCATTGCCCATTTCTGGATTTTTATGTTTTTGATCTCTGACTTGAACATGAATTGCAATGGCTTATGATCCGTGCGTATGGTGAATTTTGAACCCCATAGGTATGGCCTGAATTTCTGCACTGCATACATTATGGCGTAGGCCTCACGTTCTATTGTTGGCCACTTCTTCTGTGTTTTGTTCAACTGAGATGACACATACTCAATTGCTCGCATTCTACCTTCCTGTTCTTGAAGTAACACAGAACCTACTGCTGTCCCACTGGCGTCTGTATACACAATGAAGGGTTTGGTCATATCTGGGTAGGCGAGGACCTTTGGTGACACCAGGGCTTCTTTTAAGGTCTTGAAGGCTGTCTCACACTCTTCTGTCCAATTGAACTCAGCATTCTTCTTGGTTAATGTTGTTAACGGACCTGCCAAGGTGGCATAATCAGCGATGTACCTTCGGTAGTAGGAGGTCATTCCCAAGAAGCTTCTCACATCGGTAGCATTTTCTGGTTGAGCTACATTCTTTATGATGTCAATCTTCCCACTCTGTGGCTTCACACCTTCAGCTGAGATAGTATGCCCGAGGTATTGTAACTCCCTTTTGAACAGATCACACTTCGATCTTTTGAGCTTGAGACCTGCTTGCCTTATTCGATTGAATACCTCAGTCAAATGTTCCAGATGTTCTTTCTCTGTCCTAGACCACACGATGACGTCATCGAGATAAGCTGTTGCATATACACCGTGTATGCCTTTTAGTACTTCTGTCATCAACTCTTGGAACATCCCAGGTGCATTGGTTAACCCAAATGGCATGACGTTGAACTGGAAAAGGCCACAATGGGTGGCAAATGTTGTCTTCTCCCTGTCTCCCTTATTCATTTCAACTTGATAATAGCCGCTACGTAAATCAAGGCTGGAGAAGTATTTAGCCCCGTTGAATGATGCTAGCAGGTCATCAATATGTGGTAAAGGCCACACATACTTCTTTGTAACATCATTCAGCTTCCTGTAATCTATACATAAGCGGTCACCTCCATCCTTCTTTGACACTATCACAACAGGAGCTGACCATGGGCTGCGGCTTTTGGTGATCAAGCCTGCTTTGAGTAGTTCGTCCACCTTCTCTTCTATGAATTTTCGCTTTTGAAGAGGCGCTCTATAGGCCTTCATGGCAATTGGAGGACTATCTCCAGTGTCTATTGTCATTTCCATAAGATGTGTTCTTCCCAATTCTTTGTCAGAGGCAGCAAACATATCCTGATTCTCCTGCAGCAATTCTTCAATGGTGTTCACCTTTCTCTTAGTCTTCTTCTGTATGGGTATTCCAACTGATGCAACCTCTCTCTGTTTAACATGATTGATCTCTTCCATAGTCCCGATGACAGTACCCTTCTTCAATGTGTAATGTCTTCCTGTGCTATTTACCAGATTGATCATGAAGTTTTTTCCTTTTCTAACTTGGTTCAGGGTGTTCATCACCATAACCCCAGGTTCATCAGCCAGAACGCCAGTTGGAATGGCTGTACATATGTATTCCCCTACCTTATGTCCAGTTGTTCTTGCTCTCTTTGCTACACAACATCCAACAGTTTGAGGTGGAAGCTGAACGGTCTCCACCAATCTCACCAGTGAAGACACCTCCAGGTCACTCTGGAGCTCAATCTCCACACCCTTGAAGCAAACCTTCCTTGCAGCACCATCAATTACCATACCCTTCTCACAAATGATGTCCCATCCCATTATGATAGGATGGTTCAACGCATCTACAATCAAGAATGAATGGGTTATCTCTTCCCCTCCCAGATGTACAGTGAGTACTACCTCACCCCATGTTTCCAAGTTTCGACCATCCGCACCAATTAACTGAATGCAAGTCCTTCTCACCAATATGTTTCCTTGTCTCTTCACCTGGTTGAAGAATGCAGCAGATATAAGACTCACCTGAGCTCCTGTGTCAAGAAGGGATCTTGTAACCAATTTTCCGATTTTAATTTTACAAGATGGCTTGTCGGCCTCCACCCTTTGAGTTATTGTGATTCTCCTTTCATGAGGCGGTACAGTGTTCTCAATTGTCAGATGATGATTGTTGTAATTTGGAGTTCTTTCCCTCTTCTTCACCGACTGCTTCCCAAACCTTGACCTTCTTGGCATCACCCAGTGATCCCTTTCCTTGTATTGGGTCCAGCCTACTGGGCTGGACCCGCCCGTCCGTTTCCCGGCCACTGACGCTGTTGGGGTGAACTGAAATTGGCTGGAGCTGCTTGCCCTTGTCTTGACCACTGATTTGGTTGATGTGAGCCGTACTGCCAATTGTTGTGTGGTTGGGATGGTTCCTTCTGCTGGCAGTCCCTTTGTATGTGACCAAATTGTCCACATCTATAGCACTGACGAGCTCTACATTCTCTTGCCTTGTGTCCGAGTCCTCCACACTGGTAGCATGCGGGCTGGCCGTTGCCCCTACACTCCCTTGCCATATGACCAATCTTGCCACAGTTGAAGCACCGACCATTGAAGCTTGTTTCCTTGTCACCTCCACTGGCTTGTCCCTTCTGTCCTCCAATAACGTCAACCTCCATTGGTACCTCCTTCTTCCGCAAGGTGAATCGCTTTTGCATGTCTTGTTCGTCCCTTGCTATACGGACTGCACTGTCTAGGGTCTTATTTGGCTTGTCCTTTAAGCCTCTCATCACTCGGCGACTCACCTGAGCATCTCTAAGTCCATCAATGAAGACTTCGATCAATTGATTTGCGATAATGCGATTATCCAAATCTTCTCCAGGGAATGAGTCTGCCGCAATATCCAAAATTCGCTCAGCAAAAATTGTTGGGCTTTCGTGTGAACTCTGCTTCATCCGCCTCAAAATACTAAGAGAGTGCCCTTCATCTTGCACCTCACCAAAGCGTGAGCCAAGCTCATCTTTCAGAGCACCCCAGTTGGCACCTGGTTCATCCCGCTGGTATCGGTGGATGAACTCCGCCACGATCCCTCTAGAGCTCTGGAGGGCTAGTCGCACTCGGCACTGATCGTTATCATTCACGGCCATAGAATTTCTTTCTATGCTTTTTATCCACTCTTTATACCCCTTGACCTCCCCATGGTACTGTGGGACATTAATTAGCAATTGTCCAATGACCATCTCGGATACGAGTTTGTTGAGACCCTCAACAACCTGTACACCTCCACCCTCCTGTCCCTGTTGTGCATTTACAATTTCCTGTCTCAGTACATTAACAACCTGCTGATGGTCTTGTGTAATCTGTGCATTGTGTTCCTGCTGTCCTCTAATCTGCTCATCTCTCTGTTGAACAGCCAACTGAGTTGCAGCTAATTGTCGCTGAAGTTCCTCAATTCCCTCCATCTTGTCTGCAGTCACTGTCTACTCTGATGTTAATATCTAACTCAAGTCAAATGTCAAGATTTCAAAAGGCAATGTCCAACTAAAGTCAAATTTCAAAAATAAATTGAATGTGTTGAACTAAAGATGAACTATTTCCAAAATCCAAATTATGGAACTGAAGAATTTCAAAGTGCAAAGTCAATGCTAAATTTCAACTTAATACTGTCAAGCTACCCAAGTAAATGTCCACTTATCCTATACTACTAACTGTCACACCTGTTCTGAATCAATGTCAACTTGTCCTATACTACTAACTGTCACACCTGTTCTGAATCAATGTCAACTTGTCCTATACTACTAACTGTCACACCTGTTCTGAATCAATGTCAACTTGTCCTATACTACTAACTGTCACACCTGTTCTGAGTCAATGTCAACTTGTCCTATACTACTAGCTGTCACACCTGTTCTGAATCAATGTCAACTTGTCCTATACTACTAACTGTCACACCTGTTCTGAGTCAATGTCAACTTGTCCTATACTACTAACTGTCACACCTGTAAGTCAATGTCAACTTGTCCTATACTACTAACTGTCACACCTGTTCTGAGTCAATGTCAACTTGTCCTATACTACTAACTGTCACACCTGTAAGTCAATGTCAACTTGTCCTATACTACTAACTGTCACACCTGTAAGTCACCCTGTAAACCTAATCTTGCTTATCAGCACCCCTGTTCACACCTGTGCACAGGAGGAGCAAGATTCCACTGGAATTACTCTGTATGTTTCTGCTCCATATGGGATTTCAGATAATCCTTCCTCCTATAAACCTTGTCGCAAATCGCACAGGTGTTTGTCAATTTTCTATGTTCTACCCTCTTATGTCTGCT
The DNA here is from genome assembly GCA_947462335.1 of Harmothoe impar. NCBI lineage: Eukaryota > Metazoa > Annelida > Polychaeta > Phyllodocida > Polynoidae > Harmothoe > Harmothoe impar. Next base: position 15,783,446 of record OX381710.1, on the reverse strand, counting down.
AAGGTTTGATGAGTAGCTATAACTAACCCCACAGCATACACGTGGGGGTGTAAGCTTTCTATCTCTCTTTCTACCTTTGCCTTTTTTCTGAACAACTTGGGTGGGGGCTGGTTTCTGTTTAACCTGTCTCTTATTACCTTTAACCTGGGATTTATGGGGAAGAGGTTTAATGTCTACCTGTGTACCCTTGTCTTGTCTTTGTGGAGGTTCAGTTCCAGTTGCCTTGGTTTGGGATGATTTAATGATTAGTGGACTATTCAGGCAGGCATTGAACTGATGGATTTTGATAATAATGTCATCATCATTCAAATCAATATCTGAATATAAATAAGGCTTCAGCATATCAAGTACCCTCTGTGACTACTAGAGGTTACAGAAATTCTCACCAGGGGGCCTCAGTGCATTACGATCAATCACTCTGGACCATTCTGAGTCTGACAGGCCACTTGAGAATAGTCTCTGTGCATTTCAGGGTCCCCAAGCCTAGACCTCACTCTTCATACAGATGTTATAGTTCAGTCTCCCATACACACCTTATGTGCAGACATCTATATAGACTAAAAGGGGTTATTATATAATTGCTAATAACTCAGCTAATTTTCAATCAATCCACTATTTGACACCAACTGGGTCCGTCCCAACTACTACTGAGTTGGCATGCAAAATATTATTTTAATAAGTCCAAAAAAATGGCGTTGGTCCAATTAGAGACCCTAATTAGTATTGACTCATCCCAATTATCAAGCAAACACAAGTGTGTCAATAATTTAGGTACCAGATGGAATAATTAACTTAATTGACAATTGATGACCCCAATTAGCATTGACTCATCCCAATTATCAATCAAACACAAGTGTGTCAATAATTTAGGTACCAGATGGAATAATTAACTTAATTGACAATTGATGACCCTAACTAGCATCCGCTCATCCCAATTATCAATCAAACACAAGTCTGTCAACAATTTCAGTACCAGATGGAATAATTAACTTAATTGACAATTGATGACCCCAATTAGCATTGACTCATCCCAATTATCAATCAAACACAAGTGTGTCAATAATTTAGGTACCAGATGGAATAATTAACTTAATTGACAATTGATGACCCTAATTAGCATCTGCTCATCCCAATTATCAATCAAACACAAGTCTGTCAATAATTTCAGTACCAGATGGAATAATTAACTTAATTGACAATTGATGACCCCAATCAGCATTGACTCATCCCAATTATCAATCAAACACAAGTGTGTCAATAATTTAGGTACCAGATGGAATAATTAACTTAATAGACAATTGATGACCCCAATTAGCATTGACTCATACCAATTATCAACAAAACACAAGTCTGTCAATAACCTAAGTACCAGATAGAATAATTAAACTTAATCAACCAAAACTTGTCAAACGACCCCTTGACTAATAATCAACAAAATTAATCAATGTACATATGTCATATTTTCTTGTTGACTAACTATTGATATATTGCAGCATGTGCCCTGAGTAATATCTCTCATGAATCCAACGTTCAACAGACTTTTCCAAATACCCTATGCCCTATGCAAGTCTACACACCCAGTCCAGACACAACTGTCTATAAATGGCCGTGGGTCATTAATCTTATTGTCTGCACCCAGTACCAAGACTGTTATCTGCCTTCCCCTCCCTATCCCAGACACAAACAGAAGTCAGTCCACAGTATCAGGCTTCTGTTCCTGTATACAGTAAGCAGATACCTGTAAACACAGACCGATACAGTCAACAACCTATTTCCTAAAGCTGATAGGGATATCTCCTCATGTCACCAGACCCACTCTGACTCACATCCGCTTATCCGAGCCTATTCAGACAAACAATGTTGGAATAGATTTTCTTTGTTCTTAGAACGGACCAAACCCTGGTAATTCCAACCGCCACAGTGGTGTTTGTTGAATGAAAATAGAATGTTCTACGCCGTTCCCTTTAGAATTAAATCCTCCAGTCTCAGAAACTAAAACTATCGTCTACTCTGTGAAAAGGACCCTTCTGTATGTTCCTACAGACATTGGTCTATTCTATCACCCCTAGTCCCCATTTACAGTATATTCTACCACTGCTTGTGGAAATTGTACCCACTGCCAAAGAACCAAAAACAATCTTACCACTTAGATGAAACTAATAGCATTCATACACCACTTTCAAACATATTATCCAGATTTCTTTTTCATATACTTTTGCCACTTTCCAGAATCACAGATCAATATTTGTTGCCCTTTTTGAAAATGGTTATAAAGATATTCACATGCAAAACTGTAAGTCTACCCCCACTTTTGTACTTTCAGCAGTTGACAAAATATCAGTAACACCCCATGGAATATATATAAGTCTGGCAAACTCCTTTGCTTATGACTTTGCCATACCTATACCCTTCAACATTCAACAGATCATATTAAGTACCTCACACAGATTACCATACAGTGAGCCTATACTTGTCCTTTGCAATTGTACACACAATGATTTGAACCATTCAAGGGAAATACCTATATCATCTCAAAACCATGCATGCATAACTTCTACATATATATTCTCAGTTTTTCCCTTTTTGGTCTACTTGATTGAATACCATTACTACCCAAGAGACATCTACAAGCATCTATACTGGACTCTTCATAGATTTATTCCATATATCTATATTTTTGACTTGCAAAATTACTTGCTAAAACACTTCTTACAGAAAGTAGCTGGAAGGCATTCAAAAACAAGTCTTTACAGATTTCTTATTTTTCAAGATTTTGTCTTTTCCCCAATTAGAGAATAAGACAGAAATATTTGCACCACTTTTGACAGAGTCCAGTTTACAAATGCCTTGCATATACCATTCAGAAATCCACTCCTGGATTATTGATTTATAAATTCAGATTTTACTTATTTCTGTAAATGATTGACCCTTTCACCAATTAGAGAATAAAACCAAAAATATTTGCACCACTTTTGACAGGGTCCAGCCTACAAATGCCTTATATATACCATTCAAAAATCCACCCCTGGATTATTGATTTATAAATTCAGATTTTACTTATTTCTGTAAATGATTGACCTTTTCACCACCACAAAATTACCTCCTCAATTACCTCCAATAACATAATATTCTGCCTCCTCAAAATAGTTACACCTCCTTTGTCCTCCAGTGATGGATTTGTTCATAAACCTCCTTTTTTTTTTTCCTCCTTTGGTTGATTAGTTCATTAGACCTCCTTTTAGTTCTTGACCACACTTGCTCCTTTTTTTAAAAATTGACTGACACTACTCACCGATCCATCGTTTAGCAGACCCTCTCACGAGCGACAGCGGACCCCCTCACGAGCGACAGTAGACCCTCTCACGACAGCACGGCTCTTCCTGAATCACAGGCAGCTGGGCACGGGGGCAGGGCGGCAGCACGGCAGCACGGCTGAGCAGGCCCTTAGTGGTAGTGGGGATCACCACAGCAACGGTTCACTAGTGGGAGGGGCATCTGGTTGGACTTGGCAGCTTTTGGCTTTTAAGAATCCTGGTCACGGCACCATATTTACCTCTGTGTTGTAACATAACAACTCTGAGAGTAAATAGAATTAACCAGGTTCTTTATTTCTTGACCACCAAGTCCAACATATGTCAGTGGTTACCCACTGACTGCACCTCCACTTTCTTCAGATGTTAACACAGGGCCTGCTCTCCTTCCTCTGATCTTCCAGCTCTGAGCAGCTCACCATATTGGCCCTTCCTCCAGCCCAGAGGGAGGGGCCTAGCATGCACAGCCCTCACCTCAGGCCCCAAAATGGTGGTACCTCTGCCCTGATTGGTTCAACCTCAATAGCCACTCACTAATCACCCCCTGTCAACCTCATCAGACCACTACCACCCTCCCATCCTCCTGTCTGGAACTGATTCCAAGAACCTGGAGGAGGGAAGGGTGGTGCAGAGGCACACCACACAAACACACCAATTAATCATCCATAACTGGAGTAAATACATGCATGCACTGTAAATAATAATGATAATAATAGGGGGGTAAATATGGTTATATTACAATATTTGATCAGCTTGATAGAAAAAGGTTTATTTAGGGCATATGGAGATAAAAATGGGCTGAAAAGTTATAACACCTTAATAAGTAATTAGTAATAATTAGTAGTCATTTATATCTTCATCTACTCTGTATAAACAGTTTTCTATCAAGCCGGTCAAAGATAGCACCCGGTCAAAGATGGCACCCGATCCAAAATGGCACCCAGTCAAAGATGTTCACATCGGCCTGATCTCGTGAGACACAGCCTTTTGCGAAGTAATAGATTTCCAGTTGACAAACTTCTCACTAGGGGGTAGCCATAATGCCTTATATTTTCAGAACTGTACTAAACCCCCACACTGATATTCCTAGGCTCCCTATACGCCCAACCGCTCGGTCACTAGTGCCTAACCTAGTTAGTCATTTTTTGGCTCCCTATACGCCCAACCTAGATTAGTTATTATTGTCAGGTTGGTCACTACTGACCAACCCACCTTAGTCTTTTTAGTTCCAGGGGGAGCCACTGAGTGGTCATCACAGTTGGCCCCAACTAGTGGTAAACAAATACAACACACCAATGATGGACCTACGTTAGCCACTACTGACTGACCCCTTGGTCATTTTTGAATATAACTTTGCCATTATGACTAACACTCATATGACCAACCTGGGTCAGTCTGTACTGACTAACCCTTTCAACCTATGGATTTTCAGTGCAGGGGGGCACTGAGGTATGGTTTGGATAATGACTGCCACAGCTGCCGTGAGAGCGGTAGTGGTGGGTGAACAGAAGGGATGAAAAGTAGGGGCGGTCAGCCCTTCTCAAAATGAAAAGGAGGGGTGGTGCCCCCGTGCCCCCCCCTTATAAATCCTTTCTGTTGATAAGTTTCTTGTGTTTATAGAGCAATATAGGAGCACAAACATGTTTATGATTGTAAGAAAGTGCTAATTGGTAAGTTTGTCATTGCAATGTCTGGCTTAGATGGGATGAAAGCAGATGGCTTTGATTTCAATTAGCCTGATTATAAGGGCGGTCACTCACAACAATTAGCCCCACTATAAAAAGGAGGAGCGGTCAGGTACCCACTCTGCTCCCCCAGTATGTACGGCGTTCAGGCCATTTTTAATGAGCTCAAAAAAGTAGTATTTTTCGTGTAAGATAAATAGATGAGATCTTAAATAAGGCAATGCTGGAGGAATTATAATTCTAGCACCATTATAACATGGTTAAATTGATGTTTCTTTGCAAAAAGTAAGGTGTTTTGAGCGGACAAGAGGGTCCTGTCTGAGCCTATATGACTGCAGCAGTGGATTGGTCCCGAAATAGTCCTCCCCTTTTGTGGTGGGGATCGAGGTCAGTGAAGGATGACTTACATAGGAAATGTACTAGTTCTGAAAGCTAGCTCCAGATAAGTCTAAATTCGGGGGCTAATTATTTCTTAATTACTTTAGTATTCAGGCAATAGATGGTAGACATACATAGCATGTAAATATATACTCCTACACTTTTGCACCCCTCCATTTTGAAGGTGATTTCGTGTTTTTCATGACAGATTATGCTGTAAATTTGGTTCTGAGAGGCCATTTAAAATGTAGGATATATGTAAATGTAGGCCTGTATTTTAGCATTACAGTGCAATCAATGCAAAATACAGAGCCCAAATAGCCTCTCCCGGAAATCAGTTATAGTACAGGGTGTTCTCTGAGGGGCTGCCTTATTGCACTGCCAAAACAGCATGCCTTCACACAGCACTTTCAGCCTAGTTCTCACTTACTAATTGATGTAAAACCATTACACGAAATGTAGACAACCTATGAAGACTTTATGGCAATTTAGGTGACAATCTAAGCCATCCATTAGTATTCATGTAAATATATATTGCATATAGCAAAGTATCATAAATGGGAGTTTTAGTTTGAGGAGGGGTGAAATACGCGCATGTCCATGCAGTGAGCGGTCTGAACGGCCTACAGTATGAGGAAGAGGGGCGGGACCGCGGCAGTTGCCCTTACCCACATGGAGCCAGTGCCCACCCCAGGACTAAACCAAATAAATCATGTGAGCAGCAGACATCTACATCTAAGCACAATCTTGGGGGCAGTGGCCAAGCAGAAAAGATTTAAGCTCTAACTGGCGCAGAACTGTAGATTAGGGTCAAAGAAAGGTTGGACCATCTAATCCAAACTTTCTTTCAGGCCTTACCCTGTAAACACGCTACCTAATTCCAACATAGTTCAGAGCTTTATGGAGGTTTGGTCCCAACCAAAGGTCTGATTTACATATTTTCATAAGATTTATGAGCGTCAAAATGTTAAGGTTTAGTTACGTTGTACAGATGTCTCAGCTTGTATTACGTTGTTCTACCTCATTCAAACGTAAAGAAAGCAAATCTACGTAGTTCAACATAGATTTACGTATTGCCTCTTGGACATATTCCCTATAGGTTGATACATAGTATCACACGAGGATGCAGTACCATAAAGTATGGAGAGAATTGTACAGCTCTTTACCAAATCTACCACATTCAAGCAGTGAATTCTTGTGAATTATGAATTCAATATTATACAAATAAGCAGTACACCATTGCATGTAAAGAGGACATAAATGGCTATATGTAATTTTTTTACGGCTTGTCGATCGGACAATTATTAAGGATTCTAGACAGAAAAACATGAATAATTATAAACATGAAACCCTGCTTTCTCTTTAAATATATTATACATGTACACAGTTCTACCATTATATTAGAAAAGTCAAGTTCCACCATTGAAATAATAATGTCAAGTTGATTACATAATTACATACATTATATGCATTAGGGTAGTTTAGTAACTGAACACCACATTGGTGGTAATGGATTTAATACAAAGCCTCAGTGCAGCCAAACAGGAGCATCCATACCAGGTGCGGGGCATAGTCCTGCTGTTTAAACAGGACAATAAACTGATAAACAGCCTAGATAAATGAAAATAAAATAGTATAATATATTGGTTATTAAGGTTAAATATAGGTTTAAAGCCCAATAAACCGTAATACAGAAGAATCAAATTTCAGTGAAGCTTTTTTTCATTTAGGAGATTAAAATATACATTTTCTGATGACCTGCTTTTTGCTACGTTTATTTACGTTTAAATGAGGTAAAATAACGTAATTCAGATACCTCTGTCTGTTGGACGTAACTAAACCTTAACGTTTCGATGTTGACAAACCTTACGTAGTTCTGCCCTAAAACCAACGTAAATCTACATCTGGTCTACGTAGTAATATGTGGGCCGTCGGGGGAAAATGTGCCTCCAGGGGGCAGAATATGGGTAAAACACTGAAAAATATACAAAAAAAATGCCTTAGACGATTCTTATATAGGGAATCCAGTGATATGCTCAGAATTGAAAACATTCCATTTTTGGAATGCAAAAGGAACATTTGTTGCCATGGAAACATATATGACAATTTCTGGTTGCCATGGAAACACACCATTATTCCAAATGGGAATTCTTTGCTACAAATGTTTTCAGAAATTTCACAAGGAACTCAGAATCGAAAACAGACCTCAGAAATTCCCTCTAGAACCAATTTTATGATAAAAACATAATATTTCTTTGGTTATTTTTCAACAAAACTGTATTTTTTGCATTATTAGTATTCATGATAGGACATACCCAGCTAACAAAAAAACGTTATTTTACGTCAAAATAACGTTCTAAAATTGTGTATAACGTTATGCCATAGTGAGGAGCCTTAGAGAAACGTTATACAACGTTAACTAACGTTACAAAATGTTGTATAACGTTTTTTGTTTACTGGGTAGTGGATTTAGAGCTAGCTTATTTGCCATTTTCAGTTTTACACACCAACCTAGGTTTGACAGGCAATTACTGCAAAACCACCTGGGATATTTTAGCTCAAAATATCTCATTTTAAAGCCTGTAACTTAAACTTTGAAAAGCCATTTACCCCCTGGGGCATGTTTTCCCTCGTCTGGCCACATGTACAGGTGTGTTTACAGGGTAATCACACCAGATCAAATGGAAATTGAAAGTATGCGGATCCCACCTAGCCATCTTGTGAATAATTAGTTGCCTCAAAGTGGCTTTATCCGATTTTCCCTCAGATTCTAAATCTTATTCAAATGTGTTCTAAACTGGTACTGTATAATATTCAGTAGATGGAAGTCTATCAAAGGTGAGGTTTGGATATCAATAGGTCAGAAAGGGATCCCATAGGGTCCAACTATGGGACTTTCTACAACCAATGGATGTATAAAACCTTGCACAATTTTATTTTAAAAAAATGAACATATATAAATATATATATATATTGTGCAATTAAATCGAATAAGAGAGAAATGGTAGGCAATAAGGGTAATTGGAAGAGATAGGAAGGGAAGTGAGTTATTTGTGAAGATCCTGTTTTTAAGATAGTGTGAGGGACACGGTTTCTCCGAAAATGATGTTTTCGGAGACACTGGGACTCGAACCTGGGGTCTTCTGCTTGCCAAACGATTGCTCTACCACTGAGCTACATCCCCTTGTCCTATCAAATAGACCATGTCTCATGTTGCTGGATCAATATGGTACAGAGGGGGAGGATTACCAGGTGTTTCACCCTTCAGGCTCTCCACCAGGGTACGGGGAATCCGACCCCTACAATAGTTTATATAGTTGAGCCCCAATCATCAGATGTCCAAACTTTAACTGAAATTATTTTTCCTAACAGAACAAGGTGCGCGTCATCAAGATGCTCGTGGTCGTGGCGGGGCTCTTTGCTGTGTCATGGATGCCATACTTTGTCTTGCTTGTCATTGCAGTAAGTAGTGTACTTTTTTTTTTCTTGAATACAAGATTTACTATGCTTAACTATAGGAAGGTCCGTATTCAATGCCCCCCATTGAATACAATGTGGCCTTATTCAATGGGCTAAGAAAAAGCTAGATTTCTTCGTGATTAAATTGACTAAAATCAAAAAATAAATGCAAATGCCAACTGCATTGATACCTCTCTGCTCTATTTCACGAGTGGAGGCTGGGGCATATCCCACTCAGCCTGCGGCTTCATGGGATATGGCTCCAGCCCCCATTCGTGAAATACAGCAGAGACGGTATCAAAGGGCGTTGGCATTTGTCTATTTATTACATGCCTGATACTCTTTGTGTTAAGCCCATGTGCACTCTATTTGTGTCAATACACTCACCATCTGAGGTTTGATCCATATATAAGACAGGGTGGGACACACTCACAGTGGCTTACATGACACAGTTTATTCATGAGTTTGAGTTGTATAGTTTTTTTATTGACCACAATTTCGCAACAAGTCAGGTCTTTCAAAAAGAGCCAATGTAAACATAATTCATCAATCAATATAAACACATGACAAATTATACAAACAGGTGAAGAATTGCACGCAAATTCCACACAGACAGAAAACACAGACAGAGAGACAGGCAGCGAGCGATGGTGGATATAACTGACATGCAACTAAGCATTTTACAAAACATTCTGACAGATGAGTTGTAGAGGCAGATGCTGGGGGACATCATAGGACTCAAAATAAACATACAAGGTAGCGCAACTACTAATACTTTCAGTCATCGTAGCACAACAGGAAGGCAGAAAACAGCAAATAGATAGATAGACGTTATACCGGGTATCACCATAATGCATAATCACAATAATATAGTATAGTCATGACAAGCTTGTTTTTACCAATATGGCATATATATCAGCCGTTCTTGATTCTAAGCCGTTTGTTTACATTTGTAAGGTATAGAAAAGAGCTATTTTAGGCACCCTCTATCATAATTTAGGAATTTTAAATCGAGAAAGCAAAATAAACACAAAGGCACACTCATTCCACTAGGGCGGCACAGGCATCTGCGAAACCATGCAATCTTTTTTTATGTTTTGATTTGCATATTTTGCTTTATTTCGCCTGATTTCGCTTCATTTCGCCTGATTTCGCTTCATTTCGCATCAGTGTCGCCCTGAGTGTCACCCTGCTTCTGGCGTTACACAGGGCGACACTGCTGCGAAATGAAGCGAAATATACAAAAACAAAACATTAAGGGTTAAAGCCAGTATTCACGCACTCGCCCACTGGCAGGGTTGTGAGGCCCCTATCTTACAAACGGCCCCTATCTCACAAACTAATCCATTTTGTTAGATAGGGACCATATCAGGCCCCTATATGGTAAAAAGCCCCTATCTTACAAAACCATTTAACAGATAGGGCCTACGTCAGGCCCCTAAGTGACAAATACTTTTTTTAAGTCCATAAATCGCAAATTCTTTGTCATTAGACCAGCAGCAGTTATTAAAGTAAGAATTGGCATTTGTATTATGGGAAATTGTTGCTAATTAGCCAGGATAATCAACTAATTAGGTCATCCATCCTTCATTGCAAATCAAGGATGTTCTTGCTTTTAAAATGCAGCACATAATTATGTGACCCCGTTGATAATTAAAGGATTGAGTAAGTAGGTTATCAATCAATAATTACGTCACTGGTAGCTAATTAGGGCTTTATAGACCTTCCAAATCTGTTTCATAATGAATTGACCATGCTGGTGATAATTTGATTAGGTAATTAGATCATCAATCAATAATTAGGTCAGTCATACCTTACTGCCAATCAAGGTTTTTCTGGCCTTCTCAACGTGTCTCATGAGAATGTAACCATGGTGATAATCAATAGATTAAGCAATCCTGTCATCACTTAACAATTAGGTCACTGATCCTTACTTGCCAATCAAGGTTTTCCTGACCTTTCAAATGTGTCTCAGCATCAATCTCATCATATTACTTACTGGTTCAACAACCCTTTTTTGGCCTACTCCAAGCTTGATGTCAAAAAATATTTTACTGATCTACTGAAGAAAAACTGATCATGAGGGCTTACTGTATTCTAGTTGACATATATAGACAGAGGTCCATGATAAACAGTCTGAATGACAGGTTTCTTGACGAGTGGTGCATTGGATCGTATGACACGAGGCGGAGCCGAGTGTGATGCGATGCAATGCACAACGAGTGGAGAAACCAGGAGTTCAAACTGATTAGAGTGGATCTCTGTATTTATTTTATGTAATTCTTGAATAATTTGATTAAAATATATATTTAAAGATCGGTTTCATAACTATCATCGTGGAGAAACAGGCCATAGAGAATGAGCATCAGTTTCTCCACGGGGGTGTGGAGAATGGTCATTTTAGTACTTAAACATAGTAACTTTGTTTCTCCACATGAAATAAATGATGTTACTTTGATCTTGATATAGTGCTAGCCTACCATTTGTAAGATAGGGATATTGTGAGATAGGGAGTTTTTGTGACATAGGGGCCTGGCCTGGCCCTATCTTACAAAGTGCCCCTATCTTACAAATCTATGCAAGATAGGGGCTATTTGAGAATGGCCCCTATCTGACAAAAATTTGTGAGATAGGGGCCCTTTGCAAGATAGGGACTTCAGGTGGGCCCTAAGTTACAAACGGCCCCTATCTCACAAAACTTTGTGAGATAGGGGCCGTTTGTGAGATAGGGGCCTCACAGCCCAGCCTAATAGTAACGGCCTCGTAAAATATGGCCCCCACCTTCACCTCCTCATGAAATAACTCTGTCAGCACACCAGAATCATGAACATGTGTCTATTTATTGCAGAAAATAACAGGTAGAGATGGGACTGAAGAGGCAGCTGGGCCGGTTAATCTGATTCGGCTTTCTCTGAGTATCTTCTCGGTCAGCTACAATGTGTACCTGTACCTCTACTTCACAGCGTCCTTCAGAACCGCCTTTAAGCAGCTCCTGTGTCCCTGTCTGCTAACCACCAGTAGTGAGAGTAAGGTGACACCTGAAGCTACCAACACCACTGGCGCTGCAGAATAGCACCAGTAGGGTATCCCAAAGCAGCTAAAAATGGTTCTTTTTTCCCACTTTCTTTTTAATATGTCCATTATGGTGATTTGTGACTCTATTTGCATTGTTGTTTGCAAAAAGATGAAAATTGAGTACACCAGTCTCTTTTTGATAGTTGTATCATTATATCTAGAAGTATACAAGTCCAGTATAAATGATAAACAGAATACCAGAAAACACTTTTATAGAGCCAGTCGTGCCAACAAAGCACTTGTCTTATTGATTTTGTTCTGAAATCAGAAACACTGACAAGACCATTTAACCCAGACATTTAACCAATATTTGGTATCATGGCCTTAATGGATAGATAAATACATATTTTCTTTTATGAATGTATACAACTTAGAGCTATGGTCTCAGTTAAAGAAAAAGTTACCTTCTTGTTTCAATTCAGTATGACATATCTTTGTTACTAATCTTTAAAACTTGAAGTATTTAATGATATTCTTCTCTGTCACATTGTTTATATGCAACACCAAATAGATACAATGTTACATGTATGTATATGTGTTGCACAAAGTACACAAATATGCAACCAGTATATTAAAGTACAACTCAGGTTATAAATGCTAAAATGTCATGTGAGTAATATGATCCCATGTAATGCCTTGTTTGTGAAGGCTGAATGTTGCTGCCTTATGGATATGCCTCAACCATCAAGATGGCCGACTTAGATCGCTAATTGCTGAATCATCACTGGTATTTAGAGCTCTTTCAAGCTGGCCCCACCTCGACCTCTGTTCCCGAGCGTCATCACTGGCACCAAAGGCTGCTGGTTAAAATAGTTCCGGTGCGCTTGGTGCTGTGGTATTAAAAGTGTAGATGGGTACCGCATAGGGATCGCCCCCGCCAACATACGGGGGAAGTGACGCGGTCACCAGCGATGTCACTCGGACGCATCTGAGGACAAGTTGGGGCCAGCTTAGAGGGCTTACAGCTCACTGTGAAGGCTGCCGGAACTACTTTCTGCTCTACCCAATGTATACATGGGCATGTGTGAATTGTTGTTAGGACGGCTGCACTCCCACAAACTCAACATTATCAGTGATGATTAACCAATAAGTTAGCTTGATACTAAATGCCAACTTGGTGACAGGTTTAGACTTGGAGCAGCTGAACAAAGGGTGAAACTCTTGTATGACATAGCTCCTGTATAACATCCACCCTTTAACCTCTATATCCAGGAAGTATTAGAGTGTTTGTATATTCCTATGCACAGTGAATTCCAATCTACAAAGACTGGTTAACATTTTAATATCGAAAATGTTTAACATTTCAATTTCAGACCTTGCTGACCTTGATCTTTTTATATGAAAATTTATGAAACTTGATCTTTATGGATTGATACAGTTTGTTAATATGGATTCTCAATAGTATTTCTTAATGGAGGGCAGCTGTTGTTCGCTGTTTAGGGCCATATATGACGTCTGTTAAGGCCACAGACATTACAGGTGTGTCCCAGGTTACATGCTCTGAGAATTAAAGGGTAGCTATTACAAATGTGTTTTACTTAGACATCAAAAGGCTCCAGGAAAGACATACAAATTTAGGTGACTTCTAACAGATGATGTCCGTCACTCAAGTAGGCCTACCGTCAGATCACCTCAAAAATAGCTCCAGATTACCTAACATTTCACAAAAAATTCAAATTGAATGAAAAAGTCATAAATTCCGGTTTTGCAAGGTAAGATCAGGGAGTCTGGAAAACATCTTCGTATTTTTGGCTTTACACTTGATAACCTCTCCATCCATTAAATAGTCATAATATTGGTTCACTACGGACACCTACACACGATATAGAGCTGTTATAACCTATACACGTGACAAGTGTTTGAAATAAAAATATCTTTTATTCTGTTCTAATTTCTCTTGTATCTATTATTTGAACTTCATTTTAGAACTAAACAACAGTACCTTGTACATTTGTCACCATGCTGCGTCAGTGCATGCCTCTTCTCTACATCCCTGCATGAACAGCAACCTGTACATTTGTCTGCATGATGCACTATTCAAGGACAATTCTCTAGATTCTTTCTCATACTAACAGCCACTTTTGACTGTCAGGGCACTTCTACAGACTTCCCAGTCTCAGGCCCCGACTCTATAGCAGTAGAGTCTGGACAAACTCATGTAAAAAACGTGTTTCACTAACTTATCTTCAGGAGTTGACCATTCAAATCCTGTACACCAGTTCCTGTGCACAGCCTGACAGGAAGTAACAATCTAAATATAGCAGTTCCACCAGTCCCATATGGAGCCCATGTAGCGGAAAATGGTACTGGTTGAGCAAGTCTGCCGACTTCCAGGCACTTATGACTGTCAGGGACACTTCTACAGACACTTCTACCACCATGGACTTTGGGCATGCAATTACAAACATGTGTGGCAGCATTGCACACACCTTTTTCATCAGAATATATCCCGGCAATATATAAAGTTATCTAGATGGCTTAAAACTCTAACTGCAGCTATTTCTATCTAAAGACACCTATTAAAATGATATTCCATAAATTATATCAGTATATTTCATCTATACCTTATCTGGGAGGACTGACAAGGCCGACAAAGGGCCTGGCCAATGAGTTCTCTGTGGGAGTCTTATAAATATAGCTGTGGTCAGTGTTTACCGTGATATCTCAAATAAACCAGACTTCACACCCTATAGACCCCATCCTCCAGTGTATTTAAACCTGAAGTGTTAATGAATCCCTCCCTCTTGACACCACTAGAGGGATGAGACTAGCATTCTCTTGTAGGTGTTGAAATTATCACCTAGACAAGGTATACTTGTATCATTTTTTCAGCAGTTGAGTAGCGATACCAATAACCGCCTTGGTTGTCCTCAGCACCTGGGAGGAGTACTTGTAGCCAGTCTTACACCAGATACCAAAGTGTTCACAGTTATTGAACACCAAGTTGTAGCCCTGCTATCCTATCTTAGACCTGGCCTTGACCAGTACCTCCTGGGGCTGCAGACACAGGGCAGGGTCCAGCCTGACCACGTGCACCTCCTCCCCAGCAAACCTCACGTCCTGCCTGGCTATGGAGGCCTGGGACTTAGCCCCCAGGTCAGCTGCCCCTTCATACCCGGCTTGGAAGTGGATGACTGTTAATGTGTCGTTTATGGCGTCGATCTCCTCCACGATAGCAAAGTGCCAATAGAGGATCGTCCTGCAACAGTGAAAAAACTCGCCTTTCAACGTTGGCAATCGTTATTTAATGTTTAACAATGTTATTTAATGTTTAACAAATCTATTTTACATTTATAGATAATTCATACATTATATAGTACTAAATTGTACCAATCTTACAACCTGTCTTTACTGTATAAAGGAATGCGTAAAATACGTAATTGTACGACCAAACGTTGATACTGTTTGACTGGTTATTTTAAGAAGTGAAATAACCAGTGAACAGACTAAAACAAGTGCTCCTTTAAAGTGTGTTTTCCTCCAACTCTATTGTTTCAAATAAAAGAAAAACAAACACAGTGGAACACTGGCATTTATCTTTTTGGAAATAAAAGATCTCCTATGCTTAAATACTGGAAGGCCGTATTCAATGCCCCCCATTAAATACAATGTGGCTGTATTCAATGGGGTAAGAAAATGTTGTTTTTCCTTCATTAAATGGCTTCAAATAAAAAAGATAAACACAAATGCCAACTACATTGATACTCCCATGTGTTTCACTCATGGGGGCTGGGGTGCATCCCACTCATCCTATGGCTTCGCGGGATACTGCCCCAGCTCCCACTCATGAAATACAACAGAGACGGTATCAATGGGCGTTGGCATTGTCTATGTGTCATTCAATGGAGCGGCAAAATACACAGTTCCTTGATAAGTACCAATGTCCCAGGTCCGACGAGTGAAATGTGTCAGAGACAATATGAGTGTAGTTAGCATTTGTGTTTATTCTTTTATTTGAAGCCATTTCATGAAGGAAAGACTTTTCTTAGTCCATGGAATACAATCACATTGTATTCCATGGAGGGGGGGCATTGCGTATGGTGCTCCCAGTACCTAAGCATGGTAAATCTTGTATATTTTTTTTAATTAAGGGTTTTTCTTTTACCTGGTTGTCCCTGAGGTGTACCTGGGGAAGGCGATGAGGTGTGCCGGCTGTACGTCCATGATGGACCCCACCCGGTCCCGGGTCTGCTCTCCGTACAGCTTAGTGGCCATCCTGATCCTGACCCTACACATTGAGTTGAGTTTGAGTTTTGAAAAAGTTTATTGACACAAAATATACACAACAAGTTGCGCCTTTCAATATTTGGTCATATGCAAATGAATATATATTCAAGTTATCAGAAATCTCTTGCATAAAGTACAAAAGAACCGTTTCACCACAGAACTTACGGTATAACAATCACTATATATTAATGATTCATACTAAGTTACATATAACATACAACATCGCACCAAGTCCCCGCTCAGTACTTTAAATCCAATACACATTACACCAAATCGCTCTGGAGTTTGACATCATATTTTAGACATCGGGAACAACAAGGGGAAATAAACAAATGCCAACGCCCATTGTCCATGCAGTCAACATTGCTTAATGGGCCCATATGTGTTTGTAACTGGGCAAGCTGATTTGCCCACGCTGGGTTTTGGTCTTTTTTGTTCAGGGCTACCAGTGGGAACCCAGATGGGTCAGCCCAGATTCAAGGTACCCAGCCCTAGCCCAGATTTAGCACACACTATAAACATGTACAATAATTGGTAATTTCTGGAGGGAAATCAGATGTCAGTTTGTTTTGAAATATTTACAATGTATTTATGAAAAAAAGGTTTTCGTGGGCTGGCTCATCTGGCTCCCACTGGTAGCCCTGGACAAGAAGGACCATAACCCAGATATGGGCAAGCCCAGCTGGCCCAAGTAAAACACATATGGGCCCCAGGGAGCAATGCTGACTGGGTGCATGATAACGTCCTTGACATATTTCACAAGTGGGGGCTGGGGCAATATGCCGCGGAGCCTGCTATGGCTTCGTGGCAGCCTGGGTGACTCTCTGGCTGGTCAAAGGCTAAAGGGAGTCATCTAGGGGAGTCACATGCTCACATAGCTCTCTGGTTCACCAAAGGGAGTCGCATCAGCACCAGGGCTCCCCTAGAGAGGGGAGTACTTACCTATATGTGCACATTAAACCCGGACATAACATTAGAGTCATAGATATAAGTACCCTGTACTCAGATATAGAGTGTGCAGTTATCAATTCACCTACAGATAACAGTTCAACAATACATTTCCAATGTCAATTCTTTTTGTTGGGTATATGACTAACACTAATGATGGGCATGGTTTAAAGTTATAATAAGGGGCTTATATATCGCCTACATGGGCAGGTTCAGACCAGAGTGTCTTATAATGACGATACAGTGGAGGATTTATGGGGGCACACCTCCCCCCCCCCCCCCCCTGAAATGTTGTTTAACTTAAACATTTAAGGAGTAAGGAGAGAGGGAAGTGACATATTACCAGCATATAAGTCAATACCTAAATGCACATCATTATATATATAGGAAAGAAAACTGATGTACCGAAATAGTAGATCTAACAGTTGATTACCTTGAAGTTTACCACACGTTGAGCCATCTAAATCCGTCTAAATCATATAAAGTGGCATTTAATCAACATAGTATCACTGGAAAATCTAAGAATACAAGACTTACCAGATCTAGGACAGGCAGTGAGGCGGTATACACCGTGTGGGCTCTACACAGGGAGGAGATACCACTCTCTACCAGACAAACAACTGCACTCTAAGAACAGTGTGTTGTGGGAACATGCATAGGGATTTAGACACACATATTGGCAACACACCTTTGAGATCAACACACTTTTGGCAAAGGGCATGTAGTGTGTAGTGTGTTACACCAAAATGTGTGTTAAAAGTGGCTGCAGAAAAGCGTGTTGAAAAGTGTGTAAACATAACACACTGTTCTTAGAGTGTAGACCCTCTAAGTGCCACATACTGTTTTAAGGACCATGCCCTTTGTCTCCATGATGCATGAATACAGCCTTGACGCGTCTACTGCCAATGCTGCATTCATGTATCAGGACAACCCTTCGATCAAATAGAATTGGCATGATGTTTACGCAGCTCTGACATACAATTTACTCACCAAGGCCGCATTAAAGCATCATGTCAACCAGAGGGCATGGTGCTTTAATGCACTATCCGCTCCTCAAAGGGTTAAGGTGTCGGCTCATGTGGGGCACTGATAACAAACAAGTACAAAACTGAAAGCTGACCCACTTTACGCTACACCTTCTCTCATCAGTGATAAGGCTGAATGAAATGAATTACTTCTTCCACGGAGGTCTCGTAGAAAAGAAACAGAGTCAAAAGGGAGTACAGGCTCTTTCGGACTCCTATAAAAAGGAGCTACGTGACTCCCCCTAAATAATCCTGGTTTTGCCTCCAAAATGACTCACTTTAAAGACACCCATTGCAAAGTCCAGATGATGCCTTAACTTCCTTAAGAAAGCAAGTCTAGGCACAGTGACTCCAAATGTAAAGGGACTCCCTTTGTAGAGAGGATCATTGAATGATGGTTCCTTTGGAATAGGGAGTCACACTGTTACTTTCTATCCCCTTTCAGTGGCTGTCACCCTAACTCATCTTTCTGCATTATATTGGTGCAAGGGCTATGCCACTGGAAACATCAGAATTTTCGTGGATTTAACTTTCTCATGTTTTTACTAATTGGCTGTTTATACCTAATACACCATGGTTAAACTAGAGTCTTAAAACTTTTCTTATTCATAAGTCTAATTGTGACATCAAATGTTGATGATACAATAATATATGTATCAGTGTAACAAATTATGTAGATCTAGAGATCTGAGCATACAGCATACCATTTCAAGTATAGTGCTACCACCTAGAGAGAAAAAAACAACCATTTGACACCCTTATGCTCACCAGTACTGCATTCATACATCATGAAAAGGGTCGGCTTGATGGAGCAATTTATTTGGAGGAGGGCTACTAGATCGCAACTTGGTTTTGATGAAAACATAAATTTATTGAGGGTAAATCTTGTTTTTATATATTTATTCAATTGTAATCAATACAAAATATAAAGAAATACATAAAACTATAAACATTTTTCGGTATTTGTTTACCAAAATTGCTAAAATATTCATAAATGTGTATATGTATCACAGTGAATAACTCAATTCTTTCATAAACACAACAGTGCAGGTGTCCTGGGTTATCTGCAAACAAAATCTGTGCCATTCTTGAGTCATGACTCACGATCCCTATGAAAATTCCAGAATGTTCCGTGAATGTTTTATGGACTTGTGTCTTGTGTCTTATTCCTTGGAATATCTTGATTTTAAACGAGTGAAACTCGAGAAATTCAGAAAGTTTCTGGAACATTTTCTGGCACTTTCTTAAACGAGTGAAATTCAAGAAATTCACGTCATCCTTCTACTTGTGAAATTTCATGGGACTTGCATTAGGAAATACACATTACTATAGAACATGTCACTAGGAATGTTTACTATTCTCGACAATCTCCCGTGTCTACCTTGTGTATACAGATTACACTTTTCCTGGGAAATACACAAGATATGCCTATTGACTTGTGTCAATCTTGAGTTCTGTTTGGAGGGTTGGCTTCACGGGTCAGCATGTCAAGGCACCATTCCCTAAAAAACTGTGTGGCCTGATGATGCGCTACATGAGCACTATACCTCACAGCCTTGTACTTGTAGGGGTAGATGTTACACAGGTATATACAGTGGCTGGTTGTCAAGAGTGTGACTTCAGTTTGGTTCTTCATGTCCGTGAGAGGTGTTGCCAACTGGCAGCTGGATAGAGTCCAGCAAAGAATTTGTTGTTGAGAGCATGTTCCCTGCTCCAACCCTTACTAAAACATACCTGCATGTATACTTCATACATCTCTTAATAAAACTAGTGTAGGGGTCGGATTCCCCGTACCCTGGTGGAAAGCCCCAAGGGGTGAAACACCTGGGTAATCCTCCCCCTCTGTACCATACTGATCCAGTAATGTAGGGAGCAGAGAACAGTCAGACACGGGTTACGGTGGTATTGGTTAGTAATGGTTAGCATGCTTGTCACCGGTGCGAGAGGTCTGTGCTTCGATTCCCAGCCGATCCAATGACTAAAAGTAAGTTTTCCGCAACCTCTACACTAGCATGCTCAAAGGTACTATCTCCTGTTCTATACAGCACAGGGAGCATCACCTAGTTTATACTGTCATTTGAGATAACTACTTTAGCTAACTGCTGAGGACCACAGCTTCCCCCCTGCATCCCTGCAACACTTTTTACCCTGAGAATCCACAGCTTTTATAAACACTTGTAGAGTAGAGCCTAGTTTGTGGGTGCACAGCCGTCCTAGGATATGGAGAGTTTCTCTGTGCACAGCTGTATAATGGTCAGCATGATGTCCTGGGGCAGTGTACAGAAGGCTTCTGTCTTACACACCTTCTGAAGGTTCCTCGATATAAAGTCCACACATACCCGCTCCACTTTGGCTGCAACATAAGGATATGACATGTGACATTTAACATAAGGACACAACATTTATGTGCCATGTTCAATTAAGTGGTTTTTTTAATCAGCTATGATGTACTACACCTCTGGTGTTGCCGGTGACATGGTCTGAACCTCAGGTCTTGTCACAGGAACTCTTTCATTACTGCAGTACTTAGAAGTATCAAGAAATGTTTGGATAATCCCAATGAAATGGTAGACCCTGAAGTCCTCAGGCTACTGAGGTCAATGGCAGACTTTCATGATAGTTTTCATGAATATCTGCTTTAAAAAAGGTTTTGCAGGTATATTACAGGAATCTACTGTACATGTACAAAAATGGCAATCGACCTTTTACAGTGTACCGTAAAACCTCGCGTATTTATAAGCTTAACTCGCGTATAAGCCGCACCCCAAGTTTGGGTCGATCCTATAAGCGGCACTGGCGATCTGAATGTGCCGATTTTAGTACTGTACCATAGTGGCAAAAACTCGCGTATAAGCTGCACCGCCGATCTGACTCGCGTACTAGCCGCGGCTTCTACGCGACGGTGTGTGTGTGTATATGCTACTGCATGAAGTAACTTACGTAGACTGGGAGTTTTCTGGGTGGCTTCCTGGTATATAGATACCACATTGTCTATGTCTATCTGCATGTTGAGTTGGTAAGTGGCCGTCTGCTCCAGATCCCTCATGTTATACATGTCTGCAGCTGTAACACACAAACACTGGGTTAACTCTTTTAGGTTAGTACATCCAATGTGTGGGACAACATTTTCCCCTAAGGGAGTGTTCATTATTTATGGCAGGGGGGTGAGTGTTTGGCAAATTGAATACGTCAAAAATAATTGGCCCCCCCCCCTCGGAATAGGTTGAAAAAAAAGCGCCCACCCCCCTCACCCTGGATCATTTTCAAATTTATTACAAAAACGATGTTGGTGTCTACTAATTGTATGCATTTAATCCTGGTCACTTTTTTACCTACAATTTACTACCTTGCAACAAATACATCCATTTGTAAGGTGTTTTAGTGTGAACATCTCATGATACTTGCTGGTGAGTGATAATAGTCAAACCTCAGCTTATAAATTGGAAGCTCCCATACCCTCAGTGCTTACATGAGGCCGGCACTTTTTTGAAGACTGACAAAACGGTTGGCTATTCTGAGTGTCAAAAGTAATGCAGTGAGAAATTTGCTGGGAGTTTGAGGAAAATTTTAGAAAATTTTGAAAATATTGACATAATTTGGTTAAATATAACACAGGCTGTTACCAAAATTTGCGACATTTCAACGTACTAAATTCGCGACATTTTTAGGAATACCCCTAAAAAAAAAGGCCCCCCCCTAAGAATAAGGTAAAAAAAAAAGCCCCCCCCCCTTTGAATACCCCTAAAATAAATTGCCCCCACCCTCAAATGCTCACCCCCCCGGCCATAAATAATGAACCCTCCCTAAGGCCACTCAAAAAAATAAAATGGTTTCTCATCACCACGCGCATCATAAAAATCTAATTTTGAGGAAAACTTCTTTTTATTTTGGCATTTCTTTTATGTAAAACGGGCGGTATTGATTATATTAATATTAGTATTACATAAGGACTGAGAGACTCTCCGGTGGCGCCAAACTCCATGCTGCAGCGCCACCTACTCCGTCAGACGCTGTGACGTCACTCTCCCGTCACGCCATTCCTCCATGAACTTGAGATACCGACCTGATCTTATCTGGAATTTTTTCGTCGGTATCTGAGGAATCTACCATCATCCACCATGGTGGTCTGCTGGAAATGCGCCGAGGAGCATGATGAACCTTCAGGGGCCTTCTGTACCAAACAGGTAACAGCGGAAGCCCGGGCAGCGCGCTTGGCGAGAAGAAACGTCGGCGGTGGCGGAGCAGACAACGTCAACGACGGGGCCAATGGCGGCGTCAACACCGACGAGGGCGGCGTAGAAAAGGACGCTCCTCCCGACATGGATGAGGAGGAGATCCAACTCATGGTGGAATTAGCAGCGCAGGAGGCAAAGGGTCGAAAATTACGACTGAAGAGACGTATTGACCAGCTGGCGCTCCAGAATGCGGAATTGGAGGCTGCCAAGGCCGCCCCGGAGGTCGGAGCGGGCCAAGGTCAACCTCCGCAACAAGTCCAAACTCCCCCTACACCCCCTCCTCCACAGGAAAAAGACAGTAAGTTCAGTATAGCCCGATTTCTACCGAGACTGGAAAATGTTCGCAAAGCCAACTTTCAGGAATTAATGTTCGGTTCATTAGAATGGGCTATTCACTCAAATGTGGATGGGGCGCTGAAGGGTTATCTACAGCACTTGTCCTATATGTGTCTCATGAGTGCAACCGGAATCTACCCCCCGGAGGCGTCAGTAGAATACGACTTGGGGGTTAGGGAGCTGGCCGATACCAAGGGAATGCCGGCCTTTGGCCCGGGGGACTATAATCTGACAATGCGCCACTATGGCCTTATCGGCACGTATGAAGGCCGTCGCCTAGCCCAGGCCCCCGCCGCGGCCCCCTCTTCATCTAAAAAGAAGTCGGCCTCATCGGGGCGGTCCCAGGGTGGGACCAGCACACCTGTCACAGGACATGAGAATGCTTGTATATTGTGGAACTATGAGGACTCTTGCCCGAAGACGAAGGGCTGCAGGTTCCCACATGTATGCCGCCTCTGTGGCGGTGATCACAAAGCTCCGAAGTGCCCCGGCAAGAAATAGGATGCGGCGGGGCCCTCGACCAGCGCGGGAATAACTGAGAGGCCCGTGGTGGGGGTCCCTCCTCGTACAAAATCCCGGGAGCGTCCTCGTCCCCCGCCTCCCCCTTCAGTACCTCCGGACGGGGCGGGGCGGGAAAGTTCGGCTGCGGCAGAGGGGCCCCGGGTGGGGGCTCCGTCAGGCGGGTTGCCAGCGTCCGCATCTACTTCCTACATCTCCCCCCGGGACCCCACCGCCACCGCGTCACCAAGCACGTGGCGGGAATGTATCGCGGCTTGTGATTGGCTCCAGGTAGGGGCCGACCCAGGGCGCGACCCAATCAGAGGCCCCGTTCTATACTCTCTCCGGCCGGAGAGCCAAAATGGCGGTGAACGACAAAACATCAACATCTACGCCGACTGCATCGCCGGTAAATGTAACTGTGAGTACCTTGTGGGCGGCACCGTCACTCAACTGAAACCCTGTAGATTCTTCCCGAAGGCCATGCTGACGGGCACCCCAGACCCAGATTGGGAATATGTGTTAAAAGGGGTGATATACGGGTTTGAAATGCTCAACCCCTCGTGTGCCTCATCTTATCAGTGTGACAACTACGACGAGGTGACAACAGGTGAAAACTATGTACTCATGTCCGCTAAGCTAAAGAAGGAGTTAGGCAGGGATTGCCTGACTGTCGTCGACGCCCCCCTCCCTTGTGTCCACGCCTTAGGTTGTGTCCCCAAGGCAGAGGGCATCCGCGGGATTGTGGACTGCTCCCGCCCGGCAGACATGGCAGTCAACAATTACACCTCTGAGGTGGCGACGAAGTTCAAATACAAAAGTGTCACTGACGTCGCTGACATGCTGTCTGGTGGGGAGGTGCTATGTACCCTCGACATCTCGGATGCCTTCAGGGCCGTCCACACCCACCCTGTATCCAGGATACGTCAGGGTCTGTGCTGGGACTTTGGTGAGGGCCCGGTCCACCTGAGAGATAACTGGGTGTGTATGGGCCTTAGCTCTGCCCCTTACTGCTTCAACAAACTGTCAGATTTTGTGGTCCGGGTTCTGGAGAAAGAGGGGGTTTCCCGCTGTGTCAATTACCTTGACGACTACTGCATTGTATCTGACGACAAGGCCCAGGGCCGACTGGAGCAAAGGGTCCTGATGAGGATACTACGTCACCTGGGGTTCGATATTAGCTTCAAAAAGCTGTCTGACCCCTCTACTCTGACCCGCTTCCTGGGCATAGACATAGACACGGTTGAGATGTGCCTCCGCCTCCCTGACGACAAGCTGGCTAGGCTACAGGCCACGGTGGATGGTTACCTCAAGGAGACCAGTGCAACTAAGCAGGCGCTAGATGAGCTAGCAGGCCTCCTGGCCCACTGCAGCACTGTGATCCGGGGGGGCAACACCTTCACCCGTCGGGTCTATGACCTCTGTGCTTCTGAAACCCGCCCATACAAGAAGTTGGCCCTGACCGAGGAATTCCACGAGGACATGAAATGGTGGTCGGGCTTCGCCGCCATGTTTAATGGCTCGGCCAAGATCCTAGGACCCTCCACCCCCACGCTAGGCTTGTACAGTGACTCTTCATTCTGGGGGTATGGTGCCTACTCCAACTTCGACTGGCTGGCGGGCCCTTGGGATAAGGAGAACCACTGGGCCACCGACCTGGGCCACCACTATGTGGGCTCCACGGATGTGGCCACAGATGAGAACATCAATGTGCTGGAGCTCTTCCCCATTCTAAAAGCCATGCAGAGGTGGGGGGAGCGCTGGAGGGATTCCCGGGTGTGCTGTGTGACTGACAATACCCAGGTCATGTGGGCCCTCAGGAAGGGCCGTAGCAAAAATCAGTTCTCCATGTGTTGGCTTCGCGAGATTTTCTGGCTGTCGGTGCAGTTCAACATCACCTTAAGTGCAGTTTACATCTCCACTGACGATAACATTCTATGTGACAGTCTCAGTCGCCTCGACCTTCCCAAGTCAATAGACAGAATCAAATGTCTCATGTCCCGGGACAGCATGTGCTGCTATGACTTATTCGCTGACTGTTCTGATTGCAGGGGGTCTGATGAAGCTACAGGAGGAGTGCCGCGCTCTCCAGAGGCGCTACATCTCGGTGGAGTCCATCAAGACTCGCTCCTCCCAGATGAAGAAATACTTCACATTCTGTGAGACCTACCACCTGTACCCGACCCCTTGCCCCTCACACCAGGTGTGTTGGTATGTGGCCTTCATGGCAAGGTCGTTAAGGCCAGTTTCCATCAGGAACTATGTTACTGCTTTGTCTGACTTCCTGAAGACAGAAGGCTTCCCCCCGGTGGACTACATGGACGTGGGCGTCTCCAGGGCGCTAGCAGGTGCTAGTAGGACGTTGGGGGAGGAGGTCAGGAGGGCCTCTCCCCTCCTCCCCGCTCACCTGGCGGCGATGTTCACCCACTTCACCATGGAACCCATCCACAATGTCATCAGGGCGGCCATATTGACCTCCTTCAGGGCCCTTCTCAGGAAGCAGAATGTTACATTATATGACGCTGTGTTGAGGCGTCATAGCTTTAAGTTCTTCCCATGGGGCATGGTAGTGGAGGTGGAGAAAACAAAGACCATCCAAAAAAGGGAAAGGACCCTCCAGATACCGGTGGCAGCCTGCCCGGACATGAGACTATGTGCAGTTTACTGGACCCGGCGCCACTTCCAAGAGGTCCCAGCGGGGCCTGATGCCCCCGCCTTCCTACTTCCGGGCGTGGGCTTCCCCCCTCTGGATTATAAGACCTACAATGACGCTGTGAAGTTCTTTGCTGGACTCTCGGGCCTGGACCCATCGGAGTTCTCCTCGCACAGTATGCGTCGGGGCGGAACTACCTTCATGTGGCTCACTGGTGCAACGAAGGAGGAGATCCAGTTCCGGGGTGACTGGTCGAGTGATGCCTACAAAGTCTACCTCACTGCCCCCCTAGAAGACAGAATCGCTAAGGACATTCTGGTGGCGGCCGCCATCTCGTCTGTTGTGGCCGACCAGCACCTTCAAGTATAGGCTGTCTAGTTTGGGACTCTTTGGGACAATCCAGCCGGTCACCAATAAATATGACCCAAACATAATTCTACTGTTGTGGTATATTAATTAGTGCATCCATCATAATTAATAATTCCAGTATCTACAGTCCACCGGGTAATGGGCGGTATTGATTATATTAATATTAGTATTACATAAGGACTGAGAGACTCTCCGGTGGCGCCAAACTCCATGCTGCAGCGCCACCTACTCCGTCAGACGCTGTGACGTCACTCTCCCGTCACGCCATTCCTCCATGAACTTGAGATACCGACCTGATCTTATCTGGAATTTTTTCTTTTGACTCAATGAATTCATTATAACTATGTCAGGCTGGGGACAATCCAGCCGGTCACCAATAAATATGACCCAAACATAATTCTACTGTTGTGGTATATTAATTAGTGCATCCATCATAATTAATAATTCCAGTATCTACAGTCCACCGGGTAATATGATAAAAATATTGGCATATTTGGTATCAAATTGAAGCTTATGCAGTTAGTAATGCATTCAGCTAAGAATAACTTGCATTATAAGATCTTTTGTGGATCAATAAACTCCTAATTACTAAAATATAAAAATTGATCGCAAAAAGTCTAAATTTCCCTAGGCCTATATATTTCAGCCCCAAGTAAAAAAAAAAAAATTAAATAAAAAACACCCTCGTCATATTTTTTTAGTTGAATGATCACAAATAACATAACCTTCCTATCTATTCCATTCCCCCTCATTCCCTCTGATTTTGCTCAAATTTGATTTCATTATCAAATATATGGGTTTTTTTTGGAATAAAATTGCGCATGGTTTTATTTCCCCATTGAGAATACTCTAGAAATGGCCATGTTTGGGCTGCACAGGATCTCTTGACCTATTAATACCCATGGATAACATCTGATTGACCCCCATCCCCTAAATAACATACTGTTACAGTGTTTGGAATACACTTAAGGAAGTTTTAGAATTTGAGGACAAAGGCATTTTAAGGGCCGCATACTGCTCTATTTGCGATATGTCGTTAACCGTCATTATACATGAATGCAGCTAGTAACTTCAGGATGCTACAAACATGCATCATGACGACACTTCTAGAGTGTATCAGCCACTTACAACCCAGCTAGGGTTTTCAGTGTGGATTAAGTGAAAAAGTTACAGACACATATCAATTCAGGGTATACCTCTGATAACCTCGGCCAGGCTGGTGGGTGACGGGTCGGCCAGGATACGGTTGGTGTACAAGTACTGCATCATCACCAGAAAGGCTTCATACCCTATGTTGGACATCTTCACCTGATCCTTCAAAGATGTAAACAGAGCATAATCATTTATTTTAAGCTTCATCAATTTCATTTTCATGATATTCAGTAACCACAGTTCTGCGTCTAAATTACATATGGATTAAAATCCAGTGAGAGCATGAGAATATTCAACAGCTGTCTATAATACCCCAGACTAAGGAATTCCTTATGTGTAAAGTACAATGTTCAAAAAACTAAATGAACAAAATGGTAAACCAATATCCACACCTAAGTAAAGGGGTTTCTCAGTTGCAATCTTTCACACTTATCTTGTTTTTGGTTATACACTCTCACTAATAGGAGAGTCAAAATTGCAGATTTTTTTTTGAATTTGCAGCAATTTCTTTTTGAGTTAATGCCGCACATGGTCAGCCTATATAACCAGCCTCTCACTGGGATTAAACCTACCCAGCCAGGAGAGAGCTCTAAACCTACTGCATCAAGCGTCAGAGGATCGTTCCGAACAGCCTGAAATAAATTGACCCAAGTCAATTTTACTTACAAATTTTAAAACCCTACTGAAAGATGGATGTTAACATAAAATATTCACTGCTGTTGGATGTTAACATAAAATATTCACTGCTAGATGCTATCATGGAGTATTCACTGCGGGATGGAAAAATGAAGTATTCACTGCAGGATGGAAACATAAAGTATTCACTGCGGGATGTCAACATGAAGTATTCACTGTGGGATGTCAACATGAAGTATTCACTGCGGGATATCAACATGAAGTAGTCACTGCGGGATGTCAACATGAAGTATTCACTGTGGGATGTCAACATGAAGTAGTCACTGCGGGATGTCAACATGAAGTATTCACTGCGGGATATCAACATGAAGTAGTCACTGCGGGATATCAACATGAAGTATTCACTGTGGGATGTTCTAACACTCCCGGAAGTAGAAAGCGATCATGTGATCGCAATACGACGATCTGATTGGTCGCACATGGGCGCCGCCATCTTGGATTGTCAGGGGACCCATAGCCACGTTTTTGTTTTTGTCTGCATTTTGAAGTAAATTACTGAATATTTTCGTGTAAGAACGATAACAATGTACTCTTGATTCAACTTTGATCACCTCACCCAGCCTTGGTCCTCGTGCTTTGCCTGATTCGCCTGCGGCGAATCATAGGCAAGGCACTCGGACCTCGGCTTGGGTGAGGAGACAAAGTTTCATCAATCGTGCATTGCTTTTACGTCAACATGAAGTAGTCACTGCAGGATATCAACATGAAGTATTCACTGCGGATATCAACATGAAGTATTCACTGCGGGATGTCAACATGAAGTATTCACCTGGTGAGACTTGGTGAGTTTGTTAGGCGAAAAATCTGCCTATTTAGTGAGTTACTAAACCAGTGTACCTGTAGCTTCCGGTAGAGGCTTGCAAGTAACCAGTTACAGCTACAGCAAGCTGAAGGCTGTGCCTTGCAAGATTCTACCGGAAGCAACAGGCACGCTGGTTTAGTAACTCACAAAATAGGTGGATTTTTCGCTCCATTTGTTAGGCGAAAAATCCGGGAAAATCCGCCTAATTAGTAAGTTACTAAACCAGCGTGCCTGTAGCTTCCAGTTGATTTTCAGGCAGATTTTTCGCCTAACGAACGCACCATGTGGGATGTCAACATGAAGTATTCACTGCGGGATGTCAGCATGAAGTATTCACTGCGGGATGTCAACATGAAGTATTCACTGTGGGATGGCTAAATGCAAGCTAACCTCGAGTGAAGTGCAGAATTTACTGGTATTGTCCTTGAACATGGCCCTGAAGTATTCACTGCGAGCTGACAAGATGGCGCGGTGACCTCTAACCTCGTGACCCTCAACCAGGAAGGTGATGTCACTGAACTCCTCAGCACCCACCAGACTCGCCATGTCGTCCGACAGGTTGGACATCGGGGGAGGAGGCTCTGCAAGAAGGAGTTAATAAATTCATTTCCAATTCATAAAATGTTATGATATAGTGAATTCTATGAAATTTGTTGCTGATATCCCTCCACATAGGGAGAAATTGACAATGACCTCTGTACAGCAATAGCGATTCAGCTATAGCTTTGGTAGGTAAAAGTTAGTTCAACATAGATCTTAAATTTCTGATAATTTATATTGACTTTTCACTTATATTAAACTGTGTCCAGACCCCTGTCGGTTTAACCTTGATGGAAACACTCACCTAACCTCGTCCTGACCCCTGTCAGTTTGACCTTGATGGAAACACTCACCTAACTTTGTTCTGACCCCTGTCAGTTTGACCTTGCCGGAAAACACTCACCTAACCTTGTCCTGATCCCTGTCAGTTTGACCTTGATGGAAACACTCACCTAACCTTGTCCTGACTAGGGGTGTCAGTTTGACCTTGATGGAAACACTCACCTAACCTTGTCCTGACTAGGGGTGTCAGTTTGACCTTGATGGAAACACTCACCTAACCTTGTCCTGACTAGGGGTGTCAGTTTGACCTTGATGGAAACACTCACCTAACCTTGTCCTGACCCCTGTCAGTTTGACCTTGATGGAAACACTCACCTAACCTTGTCCTGACCCCTGTCAGTTTGACCTTGATGGAAACACTCACCTAACCTTGTCCTGACCCCTGTCAGTTTGACCTTGATGGAAACACTCACCTAACCTTGTCCTGACCCCTGTCAGTTTGACCTTGATGGAAACACTCACCTAACCTCGTCCTGACCCCTGTCAGTTTGACCTTGATGGAAACACTCACCTAACCTCGTCCTGACCCCTGTCAGTTTGACCTTGATGGAAACACTCACCTAACCTCGTCCTGACCCCTGTCAGTTTGACCTTGATGGAAACACTCACCTAACCTTGTCCTGACCCCTGTCAGTTTGACCTTGATGGAAACACTCACCTAACCTTGTCCTGACCCCTGTCAGTTTGACAGCATCAATCTCACACCAGGTTCCTGCAAATGCACAGTCCAGCTCTATCTTGATGGTGTTGGTCTTGTAGTTAGTGGGCTGTAACAACAGTAAGAACTTGTGTTAATATTTTGATATGAAACAGATCAGCGATGCGATCCTGCAAGCTAGGTCAGCCTGCAGAAAATAAATGTGCTGCTTTCAGAATTTAACATAATTTTTTTAAGGGTCTGTGTTTGATGTTGTACCTGGATGCTGTTTCTCCACAAATTTGCGGACGTGCACAAATTTGCGGACCTCCATAGATATATGGAGGGTCTATTTACGGACCTCCGCAAATTTGCGGACCTCCGCATATTTGTGGAGAAACAGGACCCTGTGTAACTCACAGTAACCTTGACATAAAATATGCAGTTGTGTTTGATATTGTACCAGCCTGCTGTTTCTCCACAAATATGCGGGGGTCCGCAAATTTGCGGAGGTACGTAAATACACTCTCTATATATTTATGGCTGTCCGCAAATATATATGGGAATCATTTTTCAGTACTTAAGCATACAAATACGGAGCTCCATATATATTTGCGGACCTCATGAGGGGAGCAAATTTACGGACCTCCGCAAATTTGCGGACCTCCACAGATTTGTGGAGAAACAGAACCCAGGGTAACTAACCGTAACCTTGGCATAAAATATTTGGCTGAGTTTGAGTTTGTACCTGGGTAACTCACTGTAATGTTGACATCAAATATGTGGCTGTGTTTGATGTTGTACCAGGGTAACTCACCATAATGTTCACATCAAATATGCAGCTGTGTCTGATATTGTGCCAGGGTGACTTACCGTAATGTTAACATATAATGTGCGGCTGTGTTTGATGTTGTACCAGGGTAACTCACAGCAACCTAGACATAAAATATGCAGTTGTGTTTGATGTTGTACCAGGGTAACTCACCATAATGTTCACATCAAATATGCAGCTGTGTCTATGGCAAGCCTAATGGGTAAACTTCCCTTAAACCCAGTTTATGGGCCCTTAACTCGAGTTAAGGTCCCTTAACTCGGGTTAACAGCCCTTAACTCAAGTTAAGGTCCCTTATCCCGGGTTTAGAGACCTTAATCCAGGTTTAAGGCCCTTAACCCAGGATAAGGGACCTTAACTTGGGTTAAGGTGCTCTAAACCCGGGATAAGGGCCTTATTCCTGGTCTTAGTCCCTTATACCAGGATTAACTAGAGAAAGGGTGGGTTGTACAAAGGATGGGTAAAGCTGCTACTTAATCCTGGTATAACGTACGAAG
This sequence comes from Harmothoe impar, assembly GCA_947462335.1. Taxonomy (NCBI): domain Eukaryota; kingdom Metazoa; phylum Annelida; class Polychaeta; order Phyllodocida; family Polynoidae; genus Harmothoe; species Harmothoe impar. The sequence continues at coordinate 15,751,749 of OX381710.1, read as the reverse complement.
GATGAGTAATGTACCAATACCCATCCTTTCGTGAGAAAGTGCGGGTATAGGTGCCCATATACCAGGATTAACTCCCTTAAACCAGGTTTTAGTACCATAGTATGGGTATATCCACCACTACCCACCCTTACTGGAGAAAGGGTGGGTTTCACTTTACCCATCCTTTCTCTTACCCACCCTTTAGCCACATAGTATGGGTTTCACTAAGTGTGGGTTTGTGGAACCCACACTAAGGCAGCAAACAAAGGTCGGGTAAAGCCCCCCCCCCCCCCCCCACATACACACACACACACACTTCACACACTGTGTACGTGTAGCAGCAGTATGGGGTACCCAGGACGGGTAGGAGGCACCTAGGACGGGTATGGGGTACCTAAAATGGGTATGGGGTACCTAAAATGGGTATGGGGTACCTAGGACGGGTATGGGGTACCTAGGATGGGTATGAGGGACCTATGATGGGTATGAGGGACCTAGGACGGGTATGAGGGAGATAGGACGGGTATGAGGGACCTAGGATGAGTACGGGGTACCTAGGATGGGTATGGGGTACCTAGGACGGGTATGGGGTACCTAGGATGGGTATGGGGTACCTAGGATGGGTAGGGGGGACCTAGGACGGGTATGAGGGACCTAGTAAGGTTATGATACACATAGGACGAGTACGGGGTACCTACGATGGGTATTGGATACCTAGGACGGGTATGGGGTACCTAGAATGGGTATGGGGTACCTAGGATGGGTAGGGGGGACCTAGGACGGATATGAGGGACCTATGATGGGTATGAGGGACCTAGGACGGGTATGGGGAACCTAGGATGGGTATGGGTACAAACCCACACTAAGTATGGGTTATTACCCACCCTTTGGGTACATAGTGTGGGTTAGTGACATATACCCACCTATCATACCCACCCTTTGCTCCCTTAGTGTGGGTTACAAACCCACACTAAGTATGGGTTATTACCCACCCTTTGGGTACATAGTGTGGGTTAGTGACATATACCCACCCTTTGCTCCCTTAGTGTGGGTTACAAACCCACACTTAGTGTGGGTACAAACCCACACTAAGTATGGGTTATTACCCACCCTTTGGGTACATAGTGTGGGTTAGTGACATATACCCACCCTTTGCTCCCTTAGTGTGGGTTACAAACCCACACTTAGTGTGTGTACAAACCTACACTAAGTATGGGTTAATACCCCTCCTTTGGGCACATAGTGTTGGTTAGTGATTTTGTACATATACCAGGTATTTGGTGTACCTAGGGTGGGTATAACTGTAGAAACGCACACTAAGGAGAGCAAACCCGCACTAAGGAGAGAAAGGGTGGGTTAGGGTACCTAGGAGGGGTTATATGGGAGATAGGGTGGGTATAGCTCAAACCCATCCTTAGACAACATATCATGGGTTAGGGACATAAACCAGGATTTTGGTCCTTAAACCAGGATTATGTCCGTTAAACCCAGTCTAACTCCACAAAGGGTGGGTTAATTCCCCTTATTCCTGGTTTTAGTCCGTTATACCCAGTTTAAGTACTCTAAACCCGAGTTAAGGCTCCTTAAACTGGGTTTAATGCCTTATACCTGGATTAAGGCCTGTAAACTCGGGATAAGGCCCATAAACCCAGTTTAAGGGCTCTAAACCCGGGTTTAGAGCTCTCAACTCGGGTTAAGGACCCATAAACTGGGTATAAGGAAAGTTTACCTATTCAGCTTGCCATATGTGTCTGATATTGTACCAGGGTAACTTACCGTAATGTTGACATATAATATGCAGCTGTGTTTGATGTTGTACCAAGGTAACTCACAGCAACCTTGACGTAAATCTGTGGCTGTGTTTGATATTGTACCAGGATAACCTACCGTAATTTTGACATCAAATATGCGGCTGTGTTTGATGTTGGTGACAGAGCCGGGGTTCACCCAGAGTGGGTGCCAGTTGAGGTCCTTGTCCTGGGCCTGGACCCGTGTCACCGCTCCCGCGTGGTAAGTCTCATAAATCTCCAACCTGTCCACGAACAGGGCCTCATCATACTTTAACTGTGGGGAACAGAAAGGGAGGTGATTATTACACTGTATTTGAGGTTCACTCTCACCAATAACATGCTACTCGTTATTCTAACGGTATTAGAAAAACTACATGTAGACCCTTCGTGAGAATGCCGCTTTAAGAGAATATAATTATACATAAGTAATTATTATATACAGCCCCACCCCATACTTCAACTGTAGGTAAGTAGATAAGTAGATAAGTAGTACACTGTTACTAATGTCTACGTTCGATACATTATGCATAAGGGTATTTCATAGATTGCCTTTAGTTTTGAGGTAGGCAAAAGGGAAGGAGATTAGAAAACCACTTTAAGTCTACACAGTTATTCTCGCCTGACTTCACATGATTATTAAAAGTTTGGGTGAAATTCTGAAATTCTAGGTTTAAATTTTTGTGTTCTGAGGGAAGTTTGGGCTTAAAGAAGATTTGGGAATTTTAATCTGAGATCTTTGTCTTCAATTTTCTTGTTTTCACGAAAAAAGATTTAAAAAAAGAATCTTTCTTTTTTTTTGGGGGGGGGGGGGGCTAAAACATTAGATATTCTTGGTGTGCTTAATGTCCCTTACTGTGATAAACTCATGGCTGGTGCAGTTGCCCTGGGCCCAGGCGCCTGCAATGTCCCCGTACTTAGGGTAGACTCTGGGAGCTCCGCACGCTGCTGTCGCTGGCCAACTGGTAATGGTAAATACATGTTACACTGTAAAAGGTTGTTGTTCTTGAACAGCAAAATGTGCTGTAATTATACAGTACTTTAGCTGCTAAATATATAACAGCAAATTTGCTGTACATGTACATTTCTGTTGCTGTAGATGCAGGTTACGGTAGTGACTTGTAGAGCTACAGCACTTTCCCCTGTAATATGTACACAAGAGGTCGTGGGATTGATCCTTGGTCTAGCCACCTCTTAATAGGGATCTTTATCCCAAGTTGACCATTTGTAACACCGGCTCTATGGCTCAACGGATCAGAGCCCGTCGCCAACACCACAGTTCATGAGTTCAATCCTTGGTCAAGCCACTTCTCTTGTTTTACCTACATCAACCCAAAATTTGTTTTCTCCTCACATGGATGATTAAAAGTATGATCAAACTATATTATACAATCAATTTTGCTGTACAGTAACAGAAGATTTTGCTGTCCCTGTACAATACATAGTGCTGTAAATATACACAAGCTGACTTGCTGTAGGTCTACAGCAAAATCTAGTGGAACCAAAGTTGCCTGTAATATTTGCTGTACAGGAACAGTACTTACTTCCAACAGTGTATTGTTTATCCTTATTGCTGATTAGAGCATCTATATTTATAAAGGGTCCATAGTAAAAGCTGCATTCAATAATTAGGAGTTGCTCCTGGCAGGCATGCCGGCAGGCATGCCGGCAGGCATGGGATACTACAGATAGTGAACCAAAAACATATGCCCTTTATACTGCACTGTAAATAGTTAGTGTAGGTACACAGTAGAATCTACTGTAGATCTACAATAGAATCTACAGTTTACCTACAACAAACTGTACACCAATAGTAGAATCTACTATACACCAACAAAAGTGGCAACCAATTTTTTTACAGTGTGGTGCAATAGATACCACAATAGGTTCTGCTGCTCAGCTATATCAACTTCTAACAGTGTAATTAGTCAGACTGCTTAGAATGATATTTTTATGCATTATGAATGGCATTTCACAAAAACTCTTCTGGAGTGTATCAACCTCGCAGTGTCAGCACGGTGCATGCATGAATGCAGCCCGTGTCAGTGCTAAATTGATGGATCATACTTATAATACATTAAGGCACTGTCCGGCCATTAAAGGGTTAGGGTATACTGCCCATGAGATGACTAGCTGATTAATGACACCCTGGTTGAGACATACCAGTCTACTCATGGTACCAACATACCGGCTAGTCATCTCATGGGCAGTCTACCCTAAGTCAAATATCACATTATTCCCCTATCTATCATACACAGGTAATACTGGTACCTACCTGTTCTCGTCATATTCAGATGAGTACTCCACCACGCCTGCTGCCCACAGCTCCACTGCTCCCCCATGTCCTGTACTGACCACGTGACCCACGCCGCCCTCTGCCATGGTCTTGATGTATGAGCGGATCTCACGTCTTACACAGGATGGGATGTCCTTAGGTAGAGAGCAGTCTTTGTGGACTTTGTTTCCCATGTACTGTATTATATACTGATGTCTAGGTAGAGACTAGTCCTCGTGTGTAACCTATGATGTTGAGGTATAGTCCAGTAGGGGTGGGGTAATGGTGTAGTGGACACACAGGCAAAAACACAGGTCAGGAAGGCAACAAATAACAAGAACCCCACTGAACGTGGGTATGATGGTAGAAGCCCCTATCGATTGAAAAATGTGAGAAAATTATCCTGCGGTCCTAGAGAAAACGATGAGATGATTTAACCCTAACTTAACCTGACAAATTCCTGAGGTTATATACTCCAGATCTATACACTAAATATCCATGTCCATCTGTAGTATAATTGGATGAGATGTCTATAGTGGTGTACACGTGTAGCTATATCATACTATGTGCTCCTGTAGTTTGCGGTGTGTTTAGTCCCCATGTGTACCCTACTGTACCATTTGTACCTTGTGTCATGTCTCCACACTATAGTACTGTGTCTGTACAGTCTGGGTACAACTCAGACTTGGTCTGGGAGGCGCTACACAGACCTAAACTCAGACGTGACTCAGCATGGTACAGTCTAGGTGCAAGCTGAGACCAGGTGAGTGTATAGCTGCTCTTAGCTGTAGCGTTATATAACGGGATTTACACCAACATACTAGCTACAGGCACAAACACACACATACTACTTGCAGCCTGATGGTGCAATACCTACCCTACATGCTGCCTCCAGGCACCTGTATACCACACCTGCAGGATACCCCAGGGCCCACACACACCTACACCTACACACCACACACCCTGTATCCAGGTCTATAAGGAGGTGCCTTTAAGTGTGTTTTATAATACCTTAACAAGGTTTCACATGGTTGGCTAAAACTGCCATCGTGAGTGACTCTGTATCTGCTCCAAGAGTGCATGCAGATCAATAAAAGTATCAATACAAACTGTGTGTGCTGCCACCTTACGGCAATGTCCAACGCCAGCCCTCTCACTCGAGCTGTCTTACATACTACTATAGTATTACTACCGGTAGTTTTTTTTTTGGATTTTTTAATGTGATTTGTTCAGGTAAATAATTACAAAAGTAATTACAAGGATTCGGCGCATTGCCATTCTTCCCCCAAGACCCCTTTACTTTTGATGGAGTCTTGATGGAAAAGGTATAACGTGTCATGGCGGTCGTATGTATGCGTCACACATACCATCTGTCATCTATCATTACTTTACTTGAAGATTATCCTCATCTTTGATCTCATCTCATCAACGATTTGTACATTGTACACTTATGACCATTATTTATCTCTGTATTACATGTAAAGATAGTCCTCTGCATCGGCTCTGCATCCATCTCACCTGGTGTGTGGCGCAGATAGCAGGGTATTATGGCTGTGTCTCATGAGATTGTAACAATTAAAACGTCTTTGACCGGGTGTAATCTTTGACCGGTGTAGTCTTTGATCGGGTGTAGTCTTTGACTAGGCAGCATTAAAATGGCAGAAATGAGGCCTATGTAGTAGGAAAAGCGGGGAAATAGTGCACCCATATGTTGATACACCTTTATAGCAAACATAAGTCAATTTTGCCTCTGCCCGGTCAAAGACGTCACTTTGTATAAAACTTTGAGTTTAAAAAGCTGCACTGTGCATAGAAGGCTCAGTATATGGCTCAGTCTCACGACTTTGTAACAATTGGATCATCTTTGACCGGGTGACGTCTTTGACCGGGTGACGTCTTTGACCAGGAAACATTATTATAGCATAAATGAGACCTATATAATAAGAAATGGGTGGAAAAAGTCTAAGGATATTTTCACACTAAATTGATTTAAAGATTTTTATATTTATATGTAGCCCCTTTTACATGCATTATACAAATGTTGCATAATGTTTTGTTTTTTCCTCTGCCCAGTCAAAGACTTCACTTTCTATGTTATTTGGAATTTGAAGAGCTTCTCTGTCCAAAGTGTTTTGCAATAACCATCCACATATTTTTACAAATAGTAGAGATATGGGAAAAAATAGAAAAATTAAAAAAGACCTTTTCTAGCCTCCCGGTCAAAGACGCCACCCGGTCAAAGACGTCACCCGGTCAAAGACGTCACCCGGTCAAAGACGTCACCCGGTCAAAGACTACACCTGGTCAAAGACGTTTCAATTGTTACCATCTCATGAGACTGAGCCTAATGCTCCATGTCCCACCAGTGTACACATACATGAGGCCCTGAATCATCACTATGTATGAATGCAGCCTTGACAAGTACCTCACAAGGGCTGCATTAGAGCATCATGCTTACCCTTCGGGAGTATATGTGTAGTGAACCCCGAAAGGTTCGGCATGGATACAGTCATGTACAATGTAAAATCCATCTATTTAAGGACTTAAAAACAAACTGCACTGGTCTCAAATAAGCGCAGGCATAATTGGGGATTTAAGGCCATAAGCGTCAGAGTAGTTATTGGGGTGAGTCATTTATTACTGGTGAATTCTCTCACTATTTCAATTTTTCTCGATGATAAGCATGAACTAATGTTTCTTCCCTCTCAAAGTAGTACTGCTCTTTGAAAAATGTCCCCCAAGTTGTTGGTTCAGTAATAGTATTTATTAGCAAACATACCAAAGAAGAAATTAATTTCAGGACCAATCCACTGCTCCATAAATAGGAGGAGTATGAGGGAGATATCAGCTGGGAGAGTGTGTGTCAGCTAAGAGTGGTGTGAAGTCAGTGTGCAGTGTACTCTGTGTTAGAATTGAGTTGTCCAGACGCTGACAACATGGCAGCATACATAGACAAGGTTGTCATAGTTACTGGTGAGTACAAACACACAAAGGTTACCCTGGCTACTATAGTTACTTGTGTAGTTGTTGTAGTTACATGATGCAGTGCCTGCATACAGTACTACATCAGTATTATCCCACGATTCTGGCATTTTGCGTGCTGATATCCACTATTTGCTCAGACTTTCTGTTCCAGATTAAAGTGATATGGTCCGATTTTTTTCATATTTTGAACCCTACTTTCAAATATTAGTACAATATCATTTTTGGAGAATAGGGCACAATACCATGTCATCTATGGGCAACAAGAGCCCAATTAGAGGTTCAGATATGGCCCAACCATAGTATTTCACAGTGTATTTTCAATGGGGGAATTATAGCGTGCACTCCAAAATTAGTAAATTAAGCCATAATCTGATAATTAGTCGAATTCTAAGCTGAATCCTAGGGAATGAGATTAGATAAAGTAGCCAGCACATGAAATATGGCCATAGGGAACATTCTGTTTCACTTTTAATGAAAATAATTTTTGAGCCCTAATCATCAGACTATGTCACTTTAAGAGGCTGCACAGAGGACGCACACGTTGCCGCATTGTCCGGGGATTGAACCTGGGCCTCCCGCATGCAAGGCAGGCATCTTACCTCTAGAACAAACTGGACAGACTAGACTGACCACTTGACTAACTCAGCCATACTTAAAGTGAGATGGTCCGATGATTAGGGCTCAAAAATCAATTTAGTCAAAAATTAACCAGAATGTCCCATATGGGCATACTTCATGTGCTAACGACTTTATCTAATGTCATTCCCTAGGATTCCACTTAGAATTCGGCAAAACATCAGATTATGGCTCAATTTACTAATTTTGGAGTGCACCCCTATTGAAAATACACCGTAAAATGCCTGTAACAGAGCTCTTATAGCACAAAGATTACATTGTATTGTGCCCTATCCTCCAAATATGATATTGCACTAACATTTGAAACACATTTAGTCAGGATTTAAAATATGAAAAAAATCGGACCATATCACTTTAAAACACGCATGGTCCCCGGCTGCAGTAGGATGTGGTACACTGTCTCCACATATAAGACCTAACTTATTCGGTATAGTGCCCTGCTATCAGCCCTCGCCTTCGGCTCAGGCTGATAGTGAGCGCTATACCGAATGCGTGCTTCAATATCAACATATTAGTGCCTCAATACAGCACAGACAGACACTGGGTAAGAGGTCACACATACCTTGTGTTATATATAGTCATCTATTTCTCAATTTCAGCCTGTGGTCTGCTTGTTCTACAGGTGCCAGTTCAGGTATCGGTGCAGCTACCGCTGTGGCTTACTCTAAACATGGAGCTAAACTGGTGCTGGGCGGACGAAACAAGGAGAACTTCAACAAGACGGGAAAAGCCTGCCAGGAACAAGGAACTCCAGCAGACAATGTAAATAAATCCTACTGTAAAGGCATATTGCAGCCGGCAAACATTGGAAATGGTTTTTGAACTTTTAGGTCTATTTTTAACATGTTAGCCAATAAAAAAAAAACGTTATACAACATTATGTAACATTTCTCTATGGCTCCTTTAATATATAACGTTAAAAAGGTAATTTTTATGTAAAATTACCTATTTTTGTTAGCTGGGTATGCATATGTTATATAAGCAAAAGATTTTGATTTGTTTATTATTTGAATGATGTCTTTTAAATACATTTTGATCATACAAATGGTGATACAATAACCAGGCTGAGGTTATTCCTGACGACAAGTAAACTCTGTTATTGCTATTTAGATCCTGCTGGTTCTGGGAGACTTGACAAGGGAAGCAGACTGTAACACGATCATAGACAAAGCTGTTGCCAAATTTGGAGGCATCGACATCTTGGTAGGTGGTAATTTATGTTAATCATCCCAAAATAATGAGCAATAGTAATTATAATATGTGTACAGTAAATTATCTAAAAGCATTTTGAAAACTATAATCATTAATCTTCCCTGTTTAAAGCCAACTATAGTCGGGTTGGATAAATGTATTGGTATTGGCGAGATCAGCACTGATAACAGCTGTTACAATGAGTACCTTATACAGAGTAAAAATATGCACATTATAATAATAGATCCTTGTTAATGTTTTTTAGATAAACAATGCGGTAGGCGTGGTTAACGGTAACATGACGGTGGCTACAGTAGACGACATGGACGACATGTACAACACCAACGAACGGTCTGTGTTCATGCTGACCAAACGGGCAATACCCCACCTGGAGAAAACCAAAGGTAAGGTCACTTTGAAAAGAAGAAGTGATTTCTCATCACCAAGGACTGAAAAATATGATGAGGGAGGCTCCTTTTTTTTCTTTTTACTCACTGGCTAAAATGTATAGGAAAATATGTTTTTTATGACAAGAATTCACATTTTAAGAATTTATTGATCTTGGAAAGTGGGGAAAATGTAAGTTTCTATATTACTGGCAGTATTAGCTTTAATTCAATACCAAATATCCTTAACTTAAAGCTGGTTTAGGAGCTAATTTTGGCTAGATTTGTATTTTTCAGTTACATGATGCCTTTGTATTCATAATGCCTATATAAATGTGTGTGTAAACTTTTGAATCCAATTGACACTTGAAAATGCATAGAATATGGACAATACCATGGTCAAAATAGGTGAGAGTACCTGACTCTATTATAAATAGAGGTCCATTGACCTAGAGGATATGCATTCATAAGTATCAGAAGGATTTAAAAGTTTATACAAAGTTATGGATATCTACCACAGATTATTAAAAAAATCTATACAAAAGAATTTATACAAAGTTATGTATATCTACCACAGATTAGCCCCTAACCCATCTTAATGACAATAATTCGAGAAAACCAAAGATGACTTAATGACAATACCACATCTAGAGAAAACCACAAGGAACTGAATGCCGATACCTCACCTAGAGAAAACCAAAGCTTACAACATTTTTATACCATTGTGGGCACTTTCAGCTTACAATACCATTGTAATGCTGGCGCTTATAAAAGATGGCTATTATTCAAGATACATTCTTTAGTGCTTACTGTAAATTCCCGCATACTACCCATGGGTAGCATGCAAACCAAAATGCAAATGCGGGTCATAGGATTTCTAGGTGTGGGTAATTCCAGGGGTTTTGGATTTTCTAATTTGAGAAATTGGCAATCGTTGTAAATTTACTCCTTCCCTCCTCCAGCTCTTTTGGGCATCACACCTCCCACTCCCATCAGTCCCCACCCACGGCAGGCAGCACCTTTAGCCTTCCAACCCCCCCCCCCAAGGCCCCAGGATACATTGTTTTATTATTTGGTGGTGACAACTACCCCCCCCCTCCACCCACCCTACTGGGCAACTTCAGCATTCACACCTTACTCACTACCTAGCCTCCTAGGCTGGGGCAGCATTCAACTGCTGGCAGAGGGGTGGGGGTATACATGTACAGGTAGCTATTTTCCAAAAGTCTAGGTGCGGGTTATACAAGGGTTTTCCCCTGGGACCACTCACACCCCTAGTGTGGGTTATAGGATTTTCCCAAAGTTGGGGTGTGGGTTATACGCGAGATGCGGGTAGTAAGTGGAAATTTACAGTAATACTAATTTCCAATAACTTGAGTAATGATGACATTAGTGTTTTATGATCCAACACCTTAATGATATTTCTCACCCTCTTATGATGACCAGGTTCAATCGTCATTGTTTCTAGTATTGCTGGAACCAGGCCGGTGAGTGAAACTGAAAGCACTTCTTGTATAATTAATTTCTTATCTTCATATCTTAGAGTGTTTTAGGTATTGGGCAGATCAGCTTAAAAGAATTCTTACAAAACAAAATTATGAATCATCTTTGTTCTATCATTGCATCCATATAATATATGTCATCTGGGCATCTTAATTGATCTTTTTGTCTCTTTCAGGTACCCTCCGTTACAGCCTATGGCATCGCCAAAGCAGCTGTGTGCCACCTCACTCAGACAGTAGCACAAGGTAAATAGACAGAGGTCCATGATAATGACAGATTTCTCCATGAGTGGTGCCTTGGATCATATCTCACGGGCCAGAGGCTAGTGTTTTATGATCCAAGGCACCACGAGTTCAGACTGATTAGAGTGGATCTCTGTGTTTATGTCATGTTATTTATTGATTTTCTATCAAAATATGCATTAAAAGATTTGGTTCATAGCTATTTTGATGACAGTTGAGAGCAGAGCCTTGGAGAACGAGAAACAGTTTCTCTACAAGGGTATGGAGAATGGCCCTTCCCATACAAAACAATGGTTTCTCCACATGGAATAATGCTTCATACACCCTTAGACAGTGCCACATGCTACAACCAGTAATACGGTATCTTAGTTTTCTTATGAAAACTCCTCTTAGGTCTTACCTTAAAGAGAAATTATGATATAGCGTAAAAGATAGAACAGACAATTGATATCAGAGTAGCCACGTTCTGAACTGCACAGGAATCTAATCAGTTTATTCTCATTTTTTCCCCAGAGCTAAAGGTATTAGAGTCAACTGCATCGCGTAAGTACAACCCTCACTACATAAACATGATGTTTAAAGTACCTGACAGGTCATCAACCTTGCATTAATTGACTGTAGAGACAAAGCAGGACCTGACAGTTAGTACACAATCAAGTTGTAAGAAAAATTGATGTTATGTACATGTTACAGAAAAGAAAAAAATCACCTCGCTACAATCAGAAGTTACACCAGATTTGTAAGATTTTTATCTTATTATTTCAGGCCGGGAGTTGTAGAAACAAACATCTTTGCCTGGCCTGGATGCAACATGGGGGGAGTACCAGAGAAGAGGTCAGACATTTTATTTATCTTTTTTGTTTTGTTTTACAAATATCATAAAACCCAGTCTATAATCAAATTCAACAATTTTTGATTGGAGGGTAAAATTGCTGAAACTATCAATGAGGCTAAGGATCGAATTGAAGTGTAAAAAACGATCTAGAAGATCTTATATTTCCTTGGGGCATCAAAAACAACCCTTTAAGTCTTGTATGGTGAGATATTGTGAAACGCTGTTGATTGAAGTGACCTAACCATGAGTTGTGTTTCAGTTCTACGCGGAGATGGCGAGCATCCACCCGCTGCAGCGTACCGGTAAGGTGGAGGAGGTGGCAGGATCCATCCTGTACCAAACCTCTGAGCCGGCATTGTGACCGGGGCCATCTTGCCTATAGACGGGGGTTGGCACGGCACCTGCTCTGTACGCAAACCTAAGGCAGAGCACCAATGATAACAATAAGAATCTAATTCCAATCTCCCTTGGCAGAGCCGCCCTCACTCATCTCTCCCATGTTACAGACTGTTAAGAAATCTTCTGTGATTGAGGGCCGAAAGAAGGGCTTTTTGTGGAAGAGGGGCAGAAAGGGGTACCACTTTACTGCTCTCCTATCTGCTTCACCCATTGCCAGTATTCCTGCCCAAAAATTGTTCCTCGGAAAATCTACAATTTATGTCAGAAAACATGGCCAATATGTCGCTGACTTTCAGAATTTCTTGTACCGGTATAGGGCTTTATTCAAATATTTGAATCAAATGGTTTACATTAATGCACATTGTAAAGGGGGCACATTGGCTTGAGCACCGCCAGATTGGCATAGAGATTGATGAGTAGGAACTTTAGCAAAATATCTGCAGAAAGTGGATTGGTTTGATTCTTTGACACCGGCCAGTATTCACACGTGAGCCCACTGATATCAATCTGATGTACTTCAAGTTTGAGGATCAAATAAAGGTCAACATAAAAATCCGCATATTGTCATGTTTTGTGTCGTTGTGTCAAACTGTGGAAGTTATAGTTTAATGTAGACATTCTATAACACTATAGTGCAGGTTATTGGTGCCTTATACTGTTATTTTCTTCCTCATATAGCAACAAAAAATATGCTGCATTTTCTTCTTTATGGGAGCAGTATCTAATCCTATCTAAGAGGTAGCACCTGAGGTGGGTGATACAACATGAGTCGCTGGTTTTTATTCCTTGGGTTATGGACCGGCCACAGTAGTAAGAAAACCCTGTGATAAAATGAAATTGTGAAACTGCACGTCCCATGCTACATGTCAGTTTTTACAGCGTGTATCAGTGTTTTGGCAGTCAAACATGAATTTTTATCTTATTTTGCACCAACATTTGTAAGGTGTCCATGACCCAAAGAATAAGGAAAGTGTGGCTAGGCTCATGCTAGCCATTCGCCAGTTCGCCAGGGGCGAAAAAATATAGTAAAATGCCCCTTGATTTTGGCCAGAATTTACTCAGCTGGCGAAAATAATATGACTATTTTCCTGGGAATCCACTTGACTGCATTGTTATCTGATATAACCAGAATAAAATCTATTATTTGATTATGAATAGGATCACCTAAAAGCTATCCAAGTACCTTCTAAATAAAACGTTTTTCAATGTCCATTTATCAGTCAGCTGGCTGATTCCGCATCAATTCAACCAGAGGCTTCCGGATGACCATCTCCAATTTCCATGTTAATTTTTTTTCTCATTGCCCTATGTATCCATATTGTCCCTCCCAAATTTCTAATCAAAATTCCAAATCCAATAGCACCATACATTGACAAGCCCCACATCTATCTTAGTTACTAGCATCAAGATTAAGCTGCTAGGAGTACAATTCTAGTTTTGACAAATTTTTGAGTATTTAAAGTTTTGTTAATTTCCATCAATTCATGTCCTATTTCCGAGCCTCTGTGCATCAAGACATAATGCAAGAGGTATGGTTTGATAATTTTTTTCTGATCTCTAGTATAAGTAGCACCTATATAATGACATATGGACCTGTGACCCTGAGAGTTTTTCCATGGTAGTCCTTTGAAAATGACTAGAATTGAGGTTTTTCTTACCAGATCGGACACCCCACCCCGGATGAGCAAGCCAGAACTCTGAAACTATTTGGAATTTTGATTAGAAATTTTGGGGGGACAATATTGATACATAGGGCAATGAGAAAAAAAATTAACATGGAAATTGGAGATGGTCATCCGGGAAGATCTTCCGATTTTGGTTGAGTTGACGCGGAGTCAGCCAGCTATAAGCCTCAATACTGGGCGAATTTGGCGAAAGAAAAACCTAGCCTAATGCAAGCCTAGTGTGGCCTAATGAAGAGACTTGGGGTGTGAAATGAAGAGCATTTCCTCTGATGCATGCTCCACAGCTTCGCGGGTATTTGTAATTCATCACCCGCCACAGCCCTTATTTCTCTCCATATTATCGTTGCTGGTAAGGCTGCCCTTTTCTCTTTATCATACTAATTAGTCTTTTTTTTTTGCTATTCATCCAGTTAGTGGTGACCCAAGTATAGCAGTCAGTAAGGGAGTGATCATTTCTAAACAACAGGGGGGGGGTGGTTTTCCGCGCGGAGCGTGCGAAATTTTTTTCACCCCCCCCCGGTCAACTGGTCGAAATTTTTTACCCCCCCCCCTACGGGTCGGAAATCGGCGCGCACGCGGGCCCTTTGAAGCATAGTAACGCGCGGGCTTTTTGGCCCAAAACAGGTTAAATTTTTTTGACCCCCCCCAAGAAGGGTCCAAATTTTTTACAACCCCCCCGGTCAAGGGGTCCAAATTTCTTTGCCCCCCCCCCAAACCAACCCCCCCCCCCCCCCCTGTTGATAAAAAATGATCACTCCCTAACACTGTTCATGTAGTATCCCCAGTTAGTGGTGACCCAGGTATAGCACACAGAACACTCTAGCACCCACAGATAGTGGGGTCCAAGTATAGCACTCAGTAAAGCTGTAGCATCCCAATTTGGAGATAACCCACCGACCCTTGCACACAGCATGAGTCTCCAAGCAGAGGCCTAGTCCATAAATAGGAGGAGTATGAGGGAGATATCAGCTGGGGGAGTGTGTGTCAGCTGAGAGTGGTGTGCAGTCAGTGTGCAGTGTGCTCTGTGTTAGAATTGAGCTGTCCAGACGCTGACAGCATGGCAGCATACACAGACAAGGTTGTCATAGTTACTGGTGAGTACACACACAGAGGTTACCCTGGTTACTGTAGTTACTTGTGTAGTTGTTGTAGTTACATGGTGCAGTGTCTGCTTGCAGCACTACATCAGTAGTACAGCATAGACCCGGGGCACACACAGATACTGGGTCAGAGGTCACACATGGATAGGCAGGACAAGTGGCTACATCTGGTGTACAGGGGAGGCACTCATAATGGAAAGAGTGAAGGCGTGATTAACATCACATATGACTCAAGGTCAGGGTGATTAAGTGATTTAATTGATTGACTGAAAGATTGAATTGTTTCAGTAACAATGGATTATTTGTCAATTCTGAGAGCAGAAACATATTCCTAGGTCAAAACTACCGTCAAATCATGTGTCACATTTTAGCTGGGAAGGTGGGTACAGGCAAGCAGGTAGATGTGGACAAGCAGATGGGTGTGGGCGAGTAGGCGGGTGTGTGCAAGGAGACATTTGTTGTCATGATGCACCAATGTAACCCCAGCGAGAAAATTGCCGTCACTGCATTGGTGCATCATCCTGACCCTTCGGGAGTATCTCACCCACATAGGGTCCACATGATGCTTAAATGCAGCACTGGCAAGTTACACGCCAAGACTGCATTCAGGCATCAGGACCACCAATGGCATGATACATTAGTGCATTATGCCACCCTTAAAGGTTTAATACTTCTGTCTGCTTGTTCTGTACACTGTAAGAAGTTACTGTATTTAAACAGCACAATGTGCTGTACATTTACAGCATTTTTTGCTGTAGTTGGTATAACAGCACTATTTGCTGTATAATTACAGCATTATATGCTGTAAATTGGGTCTCCGGCAATGTTGCTGTACATTCACAGTACATTGTACTGTACATTTCCGCCGCTAGGTGGCAGCAGTAGACTATTTCTGTATTAATTATTCCACCAAACCATTTCCTGGGTCAAATAAAGCCTCACAAACTCTCGTGGAATAAGAATGGATGAGAGCGACTGAATGCAGTTATCATTAAGTGTAATGATATTTGTATAATTGTGTTGAATAATACAAAAAAACAGCAAAAGTATAGAATAGACACCACATTGGTGGGAAAAGTTAAATACTTAAGTGCCCGGACTGGGGAAAAGCTGGTATCAAATACGGTTCAGCTGTATTGAAGCAGGATTAAACCATTACTTTGTGTAGTGTGTATTATCCTAGCTGAGATTGAACTATAATGCAGGAAAGTACTCTCCATGCATGCATATTAATTGATACAAATTGATGAGAACAACAATATGAAACCTACAGTAGAAGTTGCTGTAACTGTACAGCACCCTGTTGCTGTACATGTACAGCAAAATCTACTGGAACAAAAGTTGCCAGCAACTTTTGCTGTAGATGCACAGTAGAAGTTGCTGTAAATTTACAGTAGAAGTTGCTGTAAATTTACAGTAGAAGTTGCTGTCAATTTACAGTAGAAGTTGCTGTCAATTTACAACAAGTCAGTTGCTGTACACCTACAGCAAAATCTACTGGAACTTTTGCTGTAGGTGTACAGTACTGACTTCTTACAGTGTAGGTGCCAGTTCAGGTATTAGGCACCGCAGTTAATAAAACCTCTGTCTGGTTGTTCTATAGGTGCCAGTTCGGGTATCGGTGCAGCCACAGCGGTGGCTTATGCGAAACAAGGAGCTAAACTGGTGCTGGGCGGACGAAATGAGGAGAACCTCAACAAGACGGGAAAAGCCTGCCAGGAACAAGGAACTCCAGCAGACAATGTAAATAAATCCTACTGTAAAGGCATATTGCAGCCGGCAAACATTGGAAATGATGTTTTATTTGAGCTTTTAGGTCTATTTTGAATATTTTATGTAAATGATTATATAAGCAAAACATTCAAATATGTACATAACTTGAAATTTAATGATGTATTTCAGATACATTTTAACCATACTAATGGTGATATTATGATACAGTAATTCCTGAAGACAAGTAACGTTTATTATTGCTATTTAGATCCTGTTGGTTCTGGGAGACCTGAAAAATGAGGCGGACTGTAACGCTATCATAGACAAAGCTCTAGCCAAGTTTGGAGGCATCGACATCTTGGTAGGTGGTCATTTATGTTTATTATCCCAATATAATGAGCAATAGTAATTGCAATATTTGTACAGTGAATTCCACTAGTAGAGAGTTATCATGGGGGGAAGAGAAGCTGTCACTAGGAACCCTTTCTGCATATTTAGAAATAGTCTCCTTGGTCCAGTGTACTGGTATCTATTTTGTGACTTATGACTGTACTAAATTAAAGGAAGTAGAAAAATTAAATGCTTCCAGAATTCTATCCAGCACTTAATCACATCAACAAGGTAGCGCCATCTGTAGTGATACACCAGGTAATAGTAGACTCTGTTGGTAAGATCAACAATGGAAGCCTAAGACTACACGCATACAGTGCTGCCACCTGACGTCCTTTGTCAACACTAAATTATCAAACCCCACCAGAATATAGATAGTAGTTGAAATTGGAGTCTTGTATTGCACATATTAAGAATATCTTGCCAAAATAGATGCCAGATTATAAAAGGGAAAGGCTTATACAACTATCTGAGATACAAATGAAGAAAACGTAGATTTGAGTGTGTCAACTTGTTGTCAACAATAGCAGCTTTAAGATATGAAGATTATGATAATCAGTCCTTGTTGATGTCATAGATAAACAATGCGGGAGGCGTGGTTAACGGTAACATGACGGTGGCTACAGTAGACGACATGGACGACATGTACAACACCAACGTACGGTCTGTGTTCATGCTGACCAAACGGGCAATACCCCACCTGGAGAAAACCAAAGGTAAGGCCACTTTAAAAAAAGAAGTGATTTCTAAATTCTAAACTCCTGTGTGTTCAACAAAAGTAAAGGGAGAATATCGATCAAAGAAGTGGTCTCTTATCACCAAGGACTGAAAAATATGACGAGAAAGTGTGTAAACTGTTAAATTCAGCTGATAGTTATAAATGCATAGAATTTGAAAATAGAATGGTCAGAATAGGTGAGGGGACCTGACTGTATCATAAAATCAGATCCATTGACCTAGAATCTAAAATCCTGACAGCATTATTTACCATATGTAGTGGCTTGTTTAAGTAGCTGGGCACTTTCAGCACCATTATATATGACACTGGTGCTTATAAAGGATGACGCTTATACAGGATACAGGCTTTAGTGCTTAATACTAATGTCAATAAACAGGGGAAATGATGACATTAGTACTAAGTGCCATGCCTGATAACAGTAAATGCCCATACTGTGTTCGACGTAATAAGCGCACACCCCCTAATAAGCGCACACCCCGTTTTGGACAGATTTTTATACTATAGATAACAAAAAATATCTCAATTTTTGACCCCAATTAAACTCTTAACCACTAAAAGGTATCCATAATAATTTTTTAAGCGCACTGTGCGCTTATTACGTTGAATACAGTAATTGGTTTATACCATAGGACAATGCAGTATTTAATATCTGCTGGTGCTGCATAATCTAACGCTGTAATGATATCCTTACCTCTCACCTTCTTATATTGACCAGGTTCAATCGTCAATGTGTCCAGTATTGCTGGGACCAGGCCGGTGAGTGAAACTGAAAACCCTTCTTTGATTATAAGAGGGAAAGGCTTATACAACTATCTGAGAACAAGCAGGCAATTTGATGTAAAGTATAGAGGCAGAAAAGTTGTGTCTAAAAACCACAAAGGAACGTGTCAATGTCCTCAAGTCAGAAATGTCACAGTAATTCTATGTCTACTTTTCTCCAATTGAATTGAATTAAATTGCAAAGGTCGCTTTGAGGGTTCAGGACATTTCTATAGGCCTACCTCCCCCCTCAGGAAGGGTCAAACTTTTTTTACCCCCCCCCCCCTGCCTGTTAAATAAAAATCTAACATTTAGCTCTATATCGACTAGGCCTACATAGTGACATCAATAGTCTAGGCTACAGTTAGTAGGCCTACATTGATCAAATTGCCTTTAGCACCGTCCCCTCCCCCTTTTCTTTCAATAGCCTGAGCTGCAGTTAGTAGGCCTACTTTGATAAAATTACTTATGACCGCCCCCTTTTTGTTTATTCAATAATCAAGGCTACATGCAGTTAGTAGGCCTACATTGATAAAATTGCCCTACATCACCGCCCCCCCCCCCCCTTTTTATTTGTTGATTCAATAGTCTAGGCTACGCGGTACAGTTAGTAGGTCTATATTGATAAAATTGCCTATAGCATCGGTCCCTCTTTTTTTCAATACCCTAGGCACAAGTTAGTAGGACTAGGCCTACATTGATAAAATTGCCTATAGCACCCCCCCCCCCTCCCATCCCCCCACACACACACCTTTTGTCAATAGTCGAGGCTACAGTTTAGTAGGCCTACATTGATAAAATTACCTACGACCCCTTTTTTTCAATAGCCTATAGTATAGGCTACAGCTAGTTAGTAGGCCCCCCCTATGCCTACATTGATAAAATTACCTATAGCATTGCCCCCCTTTTTTTCAATAGCCTAGGCTACGGTTAGTAGGCCTACATTGATAAAATTGCCTAGGCCTATAGCACTGCCCCCCCCCCTTTTTTCAATAGTCTAGGCTACCGTCAATATTGATCAAAAATAGGCCCTAATACATCGAATTCCCCTCCCCCCCCCCCGGGCAGCAATTCAATGAATTACCATAAAGCCCCGGCTTTAAGACGACCCCGGGTTTTAGACGACCCCCAAACTTTGAAGAAAAATCCGTCTTGTACAAAAAACGTTTGAAAATCGATTTCACTATAATCTATTATATAAAAACCCCACATTTAAGATGAACCCCTAATTCTAGGAAAAAATCTGTCTTGTAGAGAAAAAAAACACCCACACCCACCCACTCATTTCATGACGTCATGACGTACGTTATCTTAACCCAGATATTATTTGGCCCAGCTGCTTCCCACCGTGTACATATCAGCCATTGCATGCGTCCCACGGTCCGATCGAATCTGGCCTAAGCAGCTAAAGCTATAAATAGAACCAGACAGGCGCCCGGGGTTTGCAGCTATGGCAAGCTAAATGTTCTCCCAATCACACTACCTTCACAAACTCGCCAATTTTGTTTATTTTAATAGCAAAATTGCGCACCTTTAGCCTACCATTTGATGCAATAATGAAATCGAGGCTACTGCTCTAGAAAACGCAAATGCCTATCCTTTAGCATTGTGAGCAAAGTTTCTGGGCCATAAACAAATTTTCTATGGCTCCCCGACCATAATGTGACTATGGACAGGTAGATTTATGTTAGATCTTGACACATTCAGTGGTTTTTTAATAGTCGCTTTGTGCTGACTGACACAAGATATTGAGTTCCAAAACATTTACTGACCTCAGTCCTAAACCCCTGGCCACGTCTGCCTCCCACTGGCCGACTTATAAAAGCAAATCACATATTTCCCCGTTTATAAGCTAGGTCAATATACCACTTGAAATCAATATATATAAGCCCGGCTTATAGACGGGGAAATAAAGTAATGGCAAAATAAATTCAAATTAACTAGTTTTTCATGGGTGAAGATATGGCTTGCCATATGCGGTACTCCGCCTCGCGAGGCAAACTTCACATCAAAATAGAGAATAGAGATTGAAATCACGTTACTGATAGAACAGGGGCCAGCTTGGGAAATTTGTTCGATGAACCGGGTGCCGAAGAAAATGGACATACGAAAACATGCAACACAAATCACCGCTGACATACATGAAGGAAACAACTGAGGAAATGGGGCTAAAGGCAGTGCTTTGCCCGAATTATATAACTACACAGGGAAAGTATTTCTGAAAAGAAATATTTAATGTGGGCGATTTTATTCAATGTACGGTAGCGTGTAGAAGGAACACAAGACGCCATGTTAAATCCCCATAGGAAATATTAAGGTGGAATCTGGGACCATTTTAATACTACTTAGGATAAGGAAAGGACAAACACTTCTTTTTAAAACTCTTGGCCGACACCCATATTTTAAGCATGCCTAGTTTTTATTTGAATTAAATGCAGTGTTTTCACCCTATTTGATATAGAACACTGTGACAGAAATATAAAAGAGGACCAAGGGATAAAACAGCTGCCAAATTGTACAAAATGGTCCTGGATTTAACTTAAACAAATATTTTTAGGAATTCACTGAGTGAAATAGAGAAAGCAAAGTGCATAGAACATAATTGCAGAAAAATCTTTTTGAAAAAGTTGTTTATTAGCCAAGATTTAAGCAAAATACCAAATCAGAATAGTGCCTCTCAAAACGTTAGTCATGTTGCCATAAGGGCAATATGAAGTGACGTCACAGGAGATGAAACACAACATTGACACGTTAATTTGAATGATTTAGAAACTGGGCAAATCAGCTTCAAATTCTAAAATCTTACCAATTGAAATCATGAATCATCCATATGCTATCTTTGTATCCATGGGCTATCTTGGGCATCTTAATTAATGTTTTGTCTGTTTCAGTTACCCTACGTTACAGCCTATGGCATCGCCAAAGCAGCTGTGTGCCACCTCACTCAGACAGTAGCACAAGGTAAATAGACAGAGGTCCACGATAATCCGTCTCAATGACAGATTTCTCCATGAGTGGTGCCTTGGATCATCTCACACGAGGCAGAGCTGAGTGTGATATGATCCAAGGCACCCCAAGTGAAGAAACCACGAGTTCAGACTGATTAGAGTGGATCTCTGTGTTTATTTCAAGTGATTTGTTGATAAATATGCATTAAAATATATAGCTCAAAGATGATGACATCACAGTTGAGAACAGGGCCATGGAGAACGAGATTCAGTTTCCACAAGGGTGTGGAGAACTGCTTTTCCCACACAAAACAATAGTTTCTTCATATAAAAGAATGCTTCATAAACACTCAGACAGTGCCACATGTTACAATCACAAATACAGTATCCTAATTTTCTCATCTGGCAAATCTAGCCAAACAGTTATCTCATATGAAAAGTCCCCTTAGGTCTTACTTCAAAAACCAATTACGATTTAGTGTAATGGATAGAACACACAGACCAGAGTATCCACAAACCATTTTCTGATTTTCTCCGCCAGAGGTAGCAGCTAAAGGTATCCGAGTCAACTGTATTGCGTAAGTACAACCCTCACTACATAAACATGATGTTTAAAGTATCTGACAAGGTTGTCAACCTAGCACTGACTGTATGTCGACTAAGCAGGACCTGACAGTAAATACAGAAATCAAGTTGTAAGAAAAAATCACATGTTATGTAAATGTTACAGAAAATACAAAAAGAAATTGGCTTGTTTGATACAAGTAGAACAGATTTGTAGGCTTTTTGTTGGACTTTTTGAATAGGCTATGAAGGATGAAAGTTTTAACTCATTTATTCAGAATATATTTTTCATTCATCTTATTATTTCAGGCCGGGTGTTGTAGAGACGGACATCTTTGTCCGGCCTGGAGGCCATATGGAGGGAGAACCAGAGAAGATGACAGAGGTCAGACATCTTCTTTTTTTTGTTTTGTTTTACAAATAACATAAAACCCAGTATATAAATGATAAAATCTAACCATTATTTGTTGGAGGGTAATATCATTGAATTTATCAATGGGAGTGGGGATTAAACTATAATGGAGTGTAGAAAACAATCTAGAAGGTCTTGTATTTCCTCAGGGTATTAAAAACAAGAATAATCATCAATCAATCAGATAAATTAGGGACCAACTCTCCAGGTGCCTGGGTGCCATCCATATCTCCAATAATCTTAAAATTGCATATCTCCTGTGATCATAACCAGTTCCCCTCAAAACTTTTGAGACACCATACTCTCGTAAGACTAGGTTCGTCCCCACAAGTGATTTGTACAAGCCATATGAGATAACCACCCGTGGTTGTGTTTCAGTTCTACGCGGAGATGGCGAGCATCCACCCACTGCAGCGTACCGGTAAGGTGGAGGAGGTGGCAGGAACCATCCTGTACCTGACCTCTGAGGCTGCCGGCTTTGTGACCGGGGCCATCCTGCCGATAGACGGGGGCCGGCACGGCACCTGCTCTGTACGCACACCTAAGGCAGAGCACCAATGATAAGGCCAAAAAAATGTTGTGTTCAGGTATCCCGAACGACCCTATTCTTTTGGGCCTATCCTATTTTTTTCCATCTTTTTGAAGGTATTTTTTTTCTGAAATAATGAGAAAAAGGGGAAAATTTCTCTTATAATCCTAAGAAAAAGAATTGGAAAAAAATACTGACCTACCAATATATATCTTTTGGCCATGTTACCTGAACACACATTTTTTAAAGGCCTAATAAGGGTTTGATTCTTTGACACCGGACAGTATTCACATAATATTATGGACCCCACTGGCATCAATCTGATGTGCTTCAAGTGTGAAGATGAAAGTTCAAAATAAAAATCCACATGTTATTTTGTGTATTTGTGTCAAACTGTGGAAGGAAACCAAAGAAATTTAGAACCATTTTGAATAGGGCCCAAAACAATTTCACCCCTTTTTACCAAAAAGCCAGTGCATTTCTATAGCTAAAAGTGGTCGTCCGCGATAAATTTGAACCCTGATTATTAGGAATGCAGTCAGAGCCCCCTCCCCCCAACACCTACAAATGGTTATTCAATTTTCTCACTGAATTTATGCAGATCTCATTATGAACAGTCCTGGTCAGAAAGCGCAGCATATAGCCTTACAAACTGGGAGGCCCAAATAATAGGATCACCCCACTTGCATATATATTACACTGCCCATTAAACCCCCACACCCCTATTTCGCTGTGTACTACCGTTGCTGATGAGGCTATCTGTTTTTGTTTTTATTATACTTAACTTTTTGCTATTCAATGGATTACATTATACAACTTGATTTGCCCAACCATGTCTAATTTCCCGATGAATTTTTGATCACCCACACATAAACAACGGTCAATGATAATAAGACACTTGGATCATTATAACTTATGTTTAATGCAGTCATATTACAAGTTACATGTATCTTGCATTTGTTGCATTGATAGGCAATATCTTTAGATTACATTTCTCCCTGAACTAATGCATTTTTATATGTAGTTGCATTCTCTGGTAAAAATCTTGGATCCTCCTTTTTGTGACATTTACAAGCCATAATCAAAAAGAGAACAAATTAAAGAAATATAAAAATAAGCTCAGTATAACATAAACTAATACTGATTCAATCAGCCTGCTCCTAACCCAGAGGATTTCCGAAGAATTATTCTTCGACAAACAGCAATCCCAATGGCCCAATCAAGTGTACAACATGACATGCGTAAAACAAATCTAGACCCTAATTTCTTATCACTGGTCTCAAACAACCGTCTCATTCTACGATATAAAATATTTATTTACATGATAACTTTGCAGTTGTAATTCATTCACAATGTACATAACTGTGTGTACTGTATATTCAATCTCTCGACTATTGCATTGGTAGTTGGGTGACGCGTGGGTGTTAGGCCTCAGGTCCCGTTGTAGCTGGGTACACCTAATTGATGTTCTGACTGGGTTAGTGATTTTATGCACTTTACATTTGTCATCATGATGCAGTAATGCAGCCCTGGCAAATAACTGCATTCATACATCATCAGGCCAGCCCTTTGAGAGGGTGTCAACCCATAGGGTCGACATGATGTTTGAATGCAGCGCTGGCGAGTTACTTGCCAGGGCTGCATTCATGCATCATGACGAGAAATGGGCATAATCCATTACAGCAGTCTGCGTCCCTTAACCCTTTAAGGATGACATGATGCCTTAATGCATCATGCTCTTGGTCGTCATGATGCATGAATGCAGCCCTGGCGAGTAACTTGTCAGTGCTGCATTCAAGCATAATGCCGACCCTACGGGGTAAAGACACTCCTGAAGGGTCGGCATGATGCACTAATGCGTCCTTAATGGGTTAAAGGGTTAGTGACGCACGGTGGCCTACATGCCCTCGTAGCAGGGCCCCTCGCCGCCCTGGGGACACACCCAGTTGATGTTCTGACTTGGGTCCTTGATGTCGCACGTCTTACAGTGGATGCAGTTCTGGGCGTTGATCTGTAGCCGCCTCCCTCCGTCCTCCGCATCCACGTACTCGTATACACCTGGGGGGAAGGGGAGAACATGAGTTAATTTTTTTTAACATATCATAACTTATATCTCCAATATTATGCCTTTTTAGGATGGCATAGTGATTTGATACCCTATGCCCTTCAGACAATGCTTTCTGACCGTGATCAACAGACAGCTAATCATGATTACAGTATTTGATGTAATAAGCACTCCTTGCACTTGAATTTTTTTTTATGGCATTATGATTAATTGCTTCAATAAATAGTGAAAAAAAATTTTAGTCCAAAAAGTTGCCCGGAAGTTTGGAGGGGGGCGCGCTTATTTGGTGGAGGGCGCTTTTTACATCTAATCTACAAAAAGTAAGAAATCCTTAAGATCTTGGTCAATTTCTGTAGGAAATTAACATAAACCCCAGCGAAAAATTAGGAATTCCTGCACAAGTACCCCGGTAGCTAAAGTGGCATTTCTGAAGGACTCACCGGCAGGACAGAAGCGCTGCTCTGGCCCGTCAAAGATGGCGAGGTTGCGTTCTACGGGGATGCTGTCGTCCTTGAGAGTGAGGTGAGCGGGTTGGTCGTGGTCGTGGTTGGTGCCGGTCAGAGCCACAGAACTCAGCAGGTCGAAGCTCAGCACCCCGTCAGGTTTGGGGTACTCGATCACTTTACACTCAGCCGCTGGCTTCAGGCAGTCGTGGTCTCCACCTTCTGAGGAAGGAAGCGTGAGAAAAAGATTGATTGTGTGATATACATCACATGTGACCCAGGGCTATAGCCATTAAGAAACAAGTCCCAATACCCAAGTCCCAGTACCCAACCCCTAGTGCTTGGGAAGACACAGGTCCTGTAGGAATAAAAATTGGCACAACCACGGACCCTACACCCAAACCCACGGACCCTACATCAACAACACTCATGGACCCTACACCAACACACATGGACCCTACACCAACACACATGGACCCTACATCAACAAACACACACCCTATACTAATGAATGGTATATGTGATATATATCACATGTGGACCAGGGCTTTTTTTTGCAATACTGTATTTATCTATAACGTTTAAAATGAAAATGAAATGTAGGCAAAGATTGAATATGTGAGTAACATCGCAAAAGACTCAGGGTCAGGTTGATAAAGGGATTGAATTGATGGACTAAATGACTGAATCCATAAATTTTATTTCAGGAACAATGAATTATTTGTCAATTCTGAGAGCAGGAATGTATTCCTGGGTCAAAACTACCCTCAAATCATGTGTCACACTAGTATGTTATCATATTTCAACTGAGGAGGTGGGTGTGGGCGAGCCGGTGGGTGTGGGCGAGCCGGTGGGTGTGGGCAAGCCGGTGGGTGTGGACGAGCCGGTGGGCGTGGGCGACAGTTGCAGGCTGCAGGCATGTACCGCCTTTTGTCCCTATCAAAAAGCGAGTTGATCGTACGATAAACGGCGGAGATACTGTGTCGCTGTCGCTGTGGGACTGTGGACAAAAAGTTCAAAAGTACCTGTCTATCTCTGTGCACCCAAGTAAGCCTTTCTTTAGAGTGTTAACTGTACCAAAATCGTCTCATAAAAACGTCTCACCTCCTATTTAGCATTGAGCTCTATGGGTGTCTGTGTGAATGTGACTCTTTTAAAGTCAGGATTCAAGGTCACTGGCCTATCTTCAGCATTAGTTCACACAGACTTGATTTTAGGGGTATTTTTGACTTTTTTTCAAGAGCGTTTTTCTGCTACAAATATTATTTTCTTTACAAAATAAATATAAGGGGGAGATACACTTTGTTCCAATCTATCGCCATGTCTTTATTTAAATCAGATATATGAGATAAGGAAGGCAGCAGAGCCTTTTAAACTCAGCTGACCAAATTGCATTTTTGGCTGGAAAACCGTCTCACAGAGACCCAGGTACCCTGGGTCAATAATTAAATTGAGGGATTAATTGTAAGAAAATTGTTGAATTGATGACTTGCATTTATAATGAATGTACAAATGTATATAGTTTTTAAATTAAGTCGAATAATTCAAGGTCAAGTTTAATTTCGAAACTGGATTTTTGAGTCAAAAAAGAGTACCATGGTCAACTTAACAATATCTTTCTGTGTTCATGCACTTATATCAAAGAATACTAAGAGGATCCACTGGTCAATTTCCTGGCTCAAATAGCCTATGGCGCCCCCTTGTGGATGGTGCACAGATCACAAAGCTACAGCATTCCCGGGAAAAACACTTTTTATTCAACCAATATTCAAAATACTTCAACTGCGCTAGATGATTATGGTTGGACTTATATCTTTTAACTGTTACACGGTTATTGACTGTATTCATGAGTGAATCATAAGGTAATAGTACTTACTGCCAGCTGGAAAATGAAGAGAAAAGAAAGAATTATAATCAGTGATTTCATCGTAAAATGTTTAAAAAACTGTTTATTCACTACTAAAACAACAATAAAGCAAGTTATTGAATTTCTAATATTTCTGTATGGTTTTGTAAGTTAACAACCAAGCCTAATCTTCATATACAATATATTAAAATTACATGTATTATAAGTATTTATTTATAACTGTTGATCCATTTGCTTGCCGTACACACCGTGGTGCTTGAATGTCCAGGGCTCCATGCCACGTAGGAAGACGTAGAAGATGCCGGTGTAGGCCATGCCTCCCCACAACCCGAGCCGGGTGTTGAAGGAGGGCCGGACGTTACGGGCGGCGTGCAGCTCCTTCCACACCGAGCTGCTCTTAAGGCGCTCCTCATACACAGCCGGCTCCACACCTGGGGCAGGAACAACGGGAAGATTTTAGAATTTTGAGAAAGTTACAGAGTTGAATTAAAATACTGATTTTTTGTAGAGAGAATACGTTGTATTGGAGCGAGCAGATGAGAAGAGGCGGGAGCCGATTAAGTGACCTCAGTTTCCGCGGAGCAGTAGTGTTTGGCACGAAGAAAATTAATGGAGGGGGGTATTTTTCTCCTTTAAAAAATCAAGCACAATAGGGGTGTAAAGCTATAAAATCCTTAATAAGCATCGAATTGAGACTATCTAAGTTTTTACAGTGCATTCTCAATGGATGGAAATATAGCGTGCACTCCAAAAGTAGTAAAATAAGCCTAAATCTGATAATTGGTTGAATTTTAAGCTCAAAGATTAAATGAAGTAGGTAGCACATAATCTATGGCTGTAGGGAACATTTTGGCTTATTTTATACGAGATTGTATTAGAGGTAAAGTGAGATACAGTCTAGAGTAGACTAGTGTGTATGATAGTTACCTATGGTTGGTGAGGTATAGTTCTCGTCGTGTAGCGTGTCGAACACCGACTCGGCAGCGATCATTCCGCTCTTTATGGCGTTGTGCGTTCCCTTTACTTTGGGCACGTTGAGGAAACCGGCCCCGCAGCCGATCAGACAGCCTCCCGGGAACGTCAACTTGGGGATACACTGTCAGGGAAAAGCACAAGTGGTGTTACATAATCCTTACAGGGCTGCATGGCGAGTAACACGCTGGTGCTACATTCATACATAATGTCAACCCTGGGCGTTGATATACTCCCAGAAGATTTGCATGATGCATACATGCAGCAATTGCAAATTACTTGCCAATGATGCATTCATGCATCATGTCAACCCTATGGGATGATACTCTTTTGGAGGTCCTACATGATGCACCAATGCAGCACCGTCCAGTTACTTGCCGGGGCTGCATTGGTGCATTAAGATGATATATGAACATTAGGCTGTCACAGGCATGGGACTGGGCTTTGAAGAAAATCCAAGAAGCAGCCAAAACCTGTTATCCAGGGGACATTTTGTATAATTTACATGGTATGGAGAGAGTAAGACCCTCCTATAAATGTTAAAATATTTTTTCATTGGACTTGCACAAATCACAGGGATGACCTTTTTGGCCTTCAAAAAATACGGAAATATGGTTAAATCCGGAAGAATCCTATGCCTGCAGTGTCATTAAAGGATTGATTAACAATACAAAGTTTAATTACGTGGATGCCTCCCTCGTTGAGTGTCATAAAAGGATTGATTAACAATACAAAGTTTAATTACCTGGATGCCTCCCTCGTTGAGTGCGCGGGCCCCGTACCCGATGCGGGTCCCCCCCGTGAGGAGGTCCGCTATGTGGGGGTGGTGTTTGTAACGCTGGAACTCCTGGTACGGGTTCAGGTACGGGTTCTGGTAGTCCAACCCCACCTGGAAATAAAGGGAAAGGTGACACATCTTATAGCTCAGGCTTCCCACAAAATGTTAATTTCATTATTATACCACAAAAAAATCAGATTGAAATTCCATGACATTGGCCCCTAAGAAAATTTCTAAAATCTAGAAAGCAAGTAGTACATTCTAGGAGATATTGTCATGTTAATTCCATTATTTTCATTTCCCATGATATTCCATGACACACGGAAAATTATTACAAAAATTTCATGACATTCCAGACAACTTCCAAATTCCGTGGGAACCCTGATAGCTTTTGTTCGCAGGGATGGGATTTCCTCTTTTTAACCTTTATTTATTCTGGTTTAGATCTGCCCCAAAAACTCGAAAAGAACATATACGGTAAACGCCATTAAAATGATTTGATATCAAAGCAGATGTTAATTTATATCGAATACAGCATATACTCACCACAAATCCTAGCGCTACGGTCGGCGTGTCTCCTTCCCCTAAGTGGTAGATGAAGGCACCTCCATACGTGTTCTTGTCCTGTTAAAGCATAGTGCGAGAATACTTTAAATCATATTTCAAACAAAAATTTATCGGGTTTGTTTTAATAAACGTATTTCTTTGAATTCTAAGCATGAAAGTTACTCATCTGGGATAGGAATATACTTCAGGCACCACTAGCTGTGATGTGTGAATGATTTTCTGGTGGTGTATACATTGCTGTTAAAGTCTCGTGTATATCAAAGGCAAACCCTCAAAAATGTAACAATCATATAAGCCACGGGGGGGGGGGGGGGTTTCTGATTTTGGTCACTTTAGTACTGTAGCATACTTCTTCTACCCTTGTATAAGCTGCACCTTATATAGCGTAATGGCCCGTTTTTTTAAGCGCAGGGTTTCAAATAAGTGCAGATTTTGTTGAAGCGCAGGTCTAGGGCTAGGGCACTTAAACGGGCCATTACGGGATGTATGTTTCTCATGGCCTTATCTAGGTGTTTTATATTACGGTGCTATTGTACTAGTGGTATGTTCCACTTGATTGGGGTGGTGTTTAGTTCCCGAGAATACACGGGAATTAGCGGTACTTACCATGGGCCAGCCGGCGGTGTGCTCCACCCGGCCGGGGTGGTGTTTGGCTGGGTCCACCTCCCACAGCTCCTTGAGCCCGATGCCGTAACTCATCGTCTCCTTCCCCTCCCGCAGGTTGAACTGCTTGTTGAGCTGTTTACTCAGGTGACCATGGCAACCCTCACCAAAGATGGTCGTCTTGGCGTGCAGCTCCATCCCGCGCTCAAACGTGTCCTACAATACAGAAATTGTCAATAGTCAAGAACCCGACTTTTGCTCATCGTCCTTTCCTTCTCTAGTCCCCCACATCCCTCCTTGTTGGCTCCTGGAGAATCCCGCATCTATAAGTCAAATTATTTATATTTTTGCATAGGCTCTAAATGCCATTGTTTGCATGTCTGAACCTCCAAGAGTTTGGATTTTAAAATGTAACAACACAACACAGAACGGGAGAAGTCAGCTACTACATGTATTTACCTAAAATTTTACTTCAGCATTAACCGTTAACTCTTTAAGTCGCTAAAAGATGTTATTTGTCGTCATGATGCACCAATGCAGCCCCAGCGAGTAACTCACTGGTACTGCTTTGGTGCATCATGCTGAGTATGCCGACCATTCAGGCGTGTCTCAATCAATTAGGGTTAGTATGATGCTTGAATGCAGCCCTGATGAGTTACTCATCCTGGCTGCATCCATGCGTCATGCCGACCCTACAGGGTTGATACACTCCTGAAGGGTCCGCTTGTTGGACTTATGCGTAAACGTAACTTGCCGGCACTGTGTTATTTTGTGAATCATGACGACATATGTTGCCTCTTAATTACACAAATTCATATTGACCTTCCTTACAGGCCGGTACATAGGTTGTTGTAGACAATAGCCAATTTTAATTAAAAGCAGAACGCATGCAATCGTGCACCACTAAAGTACATTTTGTTATTTTTCACTTTTTTTAAAACCCAAATACTTCTGACAGTCAAAGGTTTTTTTTATAATTTATTCTTAAAACAATATATAAAGTATAATTGCACCCACCTTGGGGGAGCCATCTTTGTAGATGCCGACGTCGTTTGTGGCGATTCCCTTCACACTACCGTCCTCGTGGTACAGGACCTGTGCAGGGAATGGATGAAGGATTCAATAGGTTGCTGTTCTTTGAAAGTTACAAAATTATCAAACCCTGTAAAGGACATGTGAATAAATCATGTGAAGGAGATTTCTCGATATAAAAAATAATTAAATGACTGAATCCATGTACTGTAAAACCTCTCGTATAAGCCGCGGCTAGTATGCGAATCAGATCGGCGGTGCAGCTTATGGGATCGGCCCAGGGTCAGGGATGCGGCTTATGCGCGAGTTTTTGCTACTATGGTACAGTACTAAAAGTCACCATAATCAGATCTCTGGTGCGGCTTAGAGGATCTGGCCAAACTCGGGGTGTAGCGTATACGTCAGTTAGGCTTAAACGTGAGGTTTTACGGTACCCCTGAGATTTTGAACATACATTAACAAGTCAATGTAACTAACAATATAACATTTTCTGATTACTTTGAAAAAAAAACACCACAAAAAACGTTATTCTATATTTTAACTTACCTCACTCGCAGCATATCCAGGATATATTTCCACCCCGAGCTCCTCGGCTTGCTGTCCTAACCAGGCTGTTATATTCCCTAACCGCACGATGTAGTTACCATGGTTGTACATGGGCATCCCTACGTAAGAAGGGTGTAACATTTTAGTAGGAAATACTTGGTGTAAGTAGCTTAGAGGGGTAGACACTGCCTCTGGCCAGCAAATTTTTTTTTTTTTTAAAGATTACTTTCTTATGGCCTGTGTGGCCGGCAAGATTTTTCTATTGATTATTACTAATCTTTCTTTTTAACATCGATGAATCTGAAATGTTGAATATTTTCTCTTGCGAAAGATATTTTATAGTGTCTACCCGTTTCTGATCCAGAATGGCGTTATAAGTTGGCTATGACCGCGACTTTAAATTGTAAATTTGGTTATTTGAGAACTAAGATTTACCTTTGAGTATAGGAACAGGAATCTTTGACTTTTCTGTGAGGATATAGAACTTGTCATCTGTAACTGGTGTGTGCAAGGGCGCCTGCAAAAACAATTATGATACATGTATTGTAAATATTCAATTTCAAAGAAATTCAATTCATATGCCGCCAATATGCCATACAATATGGAAATATCCAACATCAGCAAGACCATATTTCTTTGCTCCCAAGACCATATTTTTGTCATCGATTCAGCCACAAAAGCGACAGTCATGATTTGTCTATCGTACTGTTCAATGGTTACTTATGCAAAGCGGCAGATTTTATATGAACCATATAAGAGTGATGTCTCCATAGAAATATGTGAAGCTATTATACTAATCAATACATCTTTTTTATGAGATATTTTGTTATACCCTGCGTTATATATTTATTCATGTTTCTTTGCTATGTATGGTTGACTTGCTAAGATAAATCAGGGTGGTTCTTAATGAAGTACCGGACCCACATGTAGTGTATCTACAGCTATTGTCTTTACATTGAGTTAAACAAAGAGGAGCAGCAAATTAGTGTCAGGTGAAACCCACATGTCACCAATGTGGGCTACACAAATGGACCCACATATGTATCTGAAGTCTACCCTTAGGATATCTTTTCTTTATGTTTTCAAAGAATTGGTACGTACCCCTTTCTCGATTGCATCTGGGAAGAGCTCAAAGAGTGGGCCTGTTTCTATACAGGCTCCTGACAAAATCTGACGGCCTGAAACCAAACATCACAACTTTTATAAGAGTCCTTTCAATGGAACACAGAAGTCGACTGAAGTATCCATGGACTTGTACAAATGCATTCATCTTTTTAAAACCTCTAAAATATGTACTAGAGTCCACTACATTTTAAACATTGCATATCGTATGAAACAAATTTGATTAAAAAATAATAATTTCAACACATAAAGATACCTCAATTTCTTTTCTGGTTCGATGTAATAAAAAAAATATGGATCAACTTTTTAAATCAATCCAAATTATAATGTAATTAAAACTGCTTACCAATTTCAGGGGCCTTTTCTACCACACAGACCCTCAGTTCCTTCTCTTTTTCATTTGCAAGCTGTTTTAATCGGCAAGCCGCGGCCAATCCTGACGGTCCGCCTCCAACGATGACAACGTCTGCCTCGTCCGTGTAGCGCTCCATGTCCACACCTGATGGAGGGGGAAAATAACATTATTATTTCTTATTTTTCTGCACTGTTCTTCATAACGTACAACTAAAGGGGGGTGGGGACTATCATTTGGATGAATTTTTAGACAATCAAGACTATTTCTAAGGCTGTATAAAATTGATAATCGGCTTTGAGGACACTTTGCAAAAAAATATGGTGCAGGAGGGACGCTTTTATTCTATTTTGTTATCAATTTTCTAAGCCATGAGGGAGGTGACTTACTTTTTTTTACATTTCAGGTGATAAGGGAGGTCTCTTTCTTTCGCTATATCAGATACATTATACATATATATATATATATATATATATATATATATATATATATATATATGTATATATATATATATATATATATACATTATTTGAAATATATTGCCTGCAAAGCTGATAATTTTTTTCATGCAGCCTTATGATTTGTTTCACTTTAATAGACATGTACAAAAAAATCATGTGTTGATTCCCGGTCTATAGTATACTGCAGTTGTATATTATAGCGATAATGTGCCTGGGTTTAATAGAGCGCTGGTCAGTTATGTACCGTACTGTCATGTATAAGGGCCCCAGTGCTCATTGATTTGGAGGCATGATTACTCATGGCGCTCATACAAGACGGGTGCTCACTCGAGATCTGTTTTAGTAATTAAATATTTGAAGACTCTTATACCCCCGGCGCTTATAAAGACAGGACTTAATTCAAAACCTAGCACTTAAATATCGCAGTAAGCATTAGGGGTGGAGTTGTCTTCAAATTTTGCGACAATACGGTACCGGTATGTAGACTACATATTTATCAGCATATTCAAAGCGTCACACCTTCCCATCTTGGATCCGTTTCCCGCGGCACGATGGTGTAATGTGTCGTTATCTTTGGAGCGTTTGTCATATAACATCGGGGTGAGTATCTGGACGCACAAACCCACGACCGAGCTGAAAGAGGAAACACAACTAACATGATTGAAACACAACTAACATGATTGATAGCAAGATAGAACCGTTGATAATGTTATCTATTTTTTTTTTCATATGTCAGTTTATGGTGATGATCAGTTAGATGTAGGTAGATCTACTCAGATCCAAGCCTACCAGGGGCAGTATTATTATCATTACTGGTACTATTATGGATGTGTATTAGCCTCATAAGAGGACACTTGCTGAGAGTTTGGTCTGCAAAAGTGCAATACTGC
The DNA here is from genome assembly GCA_947462335.1 of Harmothoe impar. NCBI lineage: Eukaryota > Metazoa > Annelida > Polychaeta > Phyllodocida > Polynoidae > Harmothoe > Harmothoe impar. The sequence goes on along the minus strand of OX381710.1, from coordinate 15,716,994 downwards.
ATGTTACCGGAGACTGTGTACTGTATTAGAGTTACTACATGTATTTACCCCGTAATTAAGAAAAGAATTACCGGTAGCTTACTCTCTATGTAACTATGACTATGCCCAGCTATGCCTATGGCTATGGCTAGTCTGTAAATCTAGATATTAAATACCCATCCCTCTCAACACGTTCTGCTGTTAATAATATACAATATTATTATATGTTTGCAAATAAAAGCTGTTATACCGTTACAAGTTACATAAGTCATAACAATCTTTCCCTTTTTGTCATTTCTGACGTAGATTTTGTTACATAGTCCAGGAGGATAAATGAGAAAGGAGAGTAAACAAACAGGAAAATGAATTACATATTATATGTAAACATTCAACTTTTTCTGTTGGTTTACTCGCCTTTCTTTTTGTCATTCAAACCCCCTTTTTAAAAGTAGAGTTGATATCACCGACATGTTACCTAACACGTAGGCCCATATACTATATAAGTTAACTACTATCAACAACACTACTAGGGCAGTTTTCATAACACTGCCTTTGCCATTGCCTTGTCGTTTGGTTGGAGTTTAGCTTTGACTTTAAAGCAGTCGGGAGAGTCCCATTACTGAATTCTGCCTTAATTCTTAGTAAACCTGAATGAAACAAGTTCCAACCGGATTAAACTAACTCAATTCAAGAGAAAAAGTAGTATATATCCAGCCATAGATAGTGAAAACACTTACCCCGACGGGCCACAACCCTTCCCAGAGACGCCATGTCTGCAAGTGTCACCGTGAGGTCACAGGTCAAGGTGAAGGTCGCCTAAAGTCGCAAAATTTGTTAAATGTTTAAAACAGTTAGTTCTTATTTCAAATATGGTTGAATAATGAGATAAATCATAATTATTACAGTCCAACATAAAAATTCAATTCGGATGGCGGTTTGCTCCATGTCGTAAATTATTTTGCTGTAATCCGGCAACTTTGCAAAAATGGCGGAAAACTTTGAAAGCGAAAACAATGAAAATGATGAAGATTTCGACGAAAACCGAAGCGTATTCAGATATTTCAAGAACTTAAAACAAATATTTGAAAAGGTAAGTTCTTAGAGTAACTTGGAAATACAGATATAGCATACTTAAATGTCATACGCACTCGCAGACAAGTTGAGAATAAAGTTTATAAACTTGTAAAGTTGTACAAACTTGGGCTGTATACACTAATAGTAATACAGTGACACTACAATGACAGTGCCTACACTGACTCACTCAGTCATGACTATGTGTGTCTGTCACCCAGTGACAGTGCCAGACAGGGGGCCAGTCAAACTCAAAGCCCGGGGGGGGGGGGGGGGATTCTCCCTGTCGGGCAGACTTGTGACCACGCGCATCGGAATCCACACTCAATGTAAACTCACTAAAACTGTACCTCAAAAATCACTGCAAATATCATTTTAAGATCGAATTTCTCCGGGAAAATGATAAAATATGTTACAAATATCCCACCCGGATATTTATAGACCAGATATTCCATTGGATTGATGGTATTTACTTAGATATGATACGATTTCTACCATCATTTAACCGAATACCAGTTGTTTCAGGACCGTGGCTGTTTCAGCCCCGGTCGTTTCGGCCCCATGGTCGTTTCAGCCCCAGTTATTTCAGCCCCACATCCGTTTCAGCCCCATGGTCGTTTCAGCCCCATGGCCAGGTCATTTCAGACCCCAAAAAATACCAAAAAGGTTCAATATAGTTTCTGCAGTGACAGTACCACTACTGACAAGGTAATAAATCAAATCAGAAAATTCCAATTCATTCACCGAGTGATCACGTGAAGTCTTTTTAACCCGGTCTTTGCATTCAAAAATAGGGGGCTGTGCCCCCCAACCCCCTAGCCTTTCTCCTTTTTTTTTTATCTATTTTTTCTTTCCTTTGCAATTGTTTTTTATTATAAATCGGGGGCTGTGCCCCCGAACCCCCCTTTCTTTCTTTCTTTCTTTCTTTCTGGTTAGACTATGTCTAATAATAACTCAATGTAAAAGGTTAGAACCAAAATTATTGTATTCTTCAAGATCTATCATAACTACAAAAAAAAAATTGTTTGCTTCCGAAATGCACTGCTTCTGAAATATCTACTTTTTCATTTCCAAAATGTCTACCAAAATATACTGCTTCTGAAATGTCTGTACCCGATCTGTCCTTGCTTCCTAAATTACCAGTCACTTGTTGTTCCTGGGTCTGAAATGACTGTGCCATGGGTCTGAAACAACCACGGGCTGAAACGACCATGGGGCTGAAACGACTGGGTCTGAAACGACCATGGGTCTGAAACGACTGGGGCTGAAACAGCCATGGTCCTGAAACAACTGGTTACCATTTAACCTGCCCAAAGGTGCCGCCAACTCTATATAGCTTAAGTACTAGAAATTCCGCTTAAACTTAAATTCCTCAAAATTTTCTAAAGCTAGGGATCTATGGCTGACATATATGCATGTCCATATAGTGCTTGCCACTCAGTTAAAATATCTAAGCTATGTAGGGGGTATAAGGCCCTAAATCGGGGCCCCAAAGGTTGAATACACAGGCACAGGGTGTCAGTTACTATGCTTAAGTATGGGGGGAAAAAGCAGTTAACTGGTTTATTTGCAGCAACATCCGGGCTACTTGCGCTCGCTCTAGTGGCGCCCCCTACGTCCGGTCGGCCATTGCTGACAGTAAGAATGCTAGAGTGCTAGAGTGCCCCTCCCCCCCCCCCAGCGTGTGTTTTTCATGTTCTGCATGTTTGTTTTCTCATTTACAGTATTCAGACGAGAGCCAGGTCTCGGACGTTGTAGATATGGAAACCCTCGAAGTTATCACAGATAATGGTAAATATATTACCGTAGTTGTCATACTTTTTTTTTTTCAAGTTTATTATATCGCAGGGCTTGACAAAGCATTGTTCAGTGACCAAAAAAACAACGACAAAAACCCGCATACAGTAAAGTATTAATTAATAAACTAACTGCATCATGTAATTGTTGAAGCAGATTTTATTACTTGGCAGATAACAAGTTTATTGTGGTGTAATACGATCCATTAGGCCATCAGAATGAAAGTGAGAGTTTACCGTCCACCGCCCGCATGTCTTCAAAGGGGCCGCATGAAAAGTTCATTATTAATGTAATTTTTCATTATTGACAGTTCTTCAAAAATCTGACCAATATCTTACATTTTTCAAAAAAAAAATAGGCCCCAGAAAACCCCGAAAATCCAGCTTCTTGGGGAATTCCTAATAATGAAAAATGAATAATGAAAAAAGGCCGCATCAGTTTTGCAAAACTCTCGGACGGTAAACTCTTACTTTCATTCTGATGGCCTTACAGCAACAACAGTTTTTCAGTATTTCTCCATATACCGTATTTTTATACATTTCAGGAGATCTGGCTGATCAGAAGTTTGCTAGATTCGGCCACTCCAATCTTGCCATCACTAAAAAGGAATCAGGTAAATGTCCCCAAAACCCAGCTTTAGGTAGAATTGATGTCATATTATGGCATTGTGCTGACAGAGGGTAGGTAGTATTGATGTAACATATTACAACATTTTGCTGACAACTGGTAGAATTGATGTAATATTACGGTGTTTTGTTGACAGCAGGTAGAATTGACGTGTTATTATGGCCTGTTGTTGACAGCGGGAGGAATTGACGTAATATTACAGTGTTTTTTTGACAGCGGGTAGAATTGACGAGCGTGAGTACGAGGAGTTCCTGCGAGACCCCGACAGTTTCATCAGTCCGGCCAACCTACCTGTCGACCCACTCAAAGTCGTAAGTTTTTGAAAGTCTTAAATTGGGATAATTTGTGCCATATATAATATATCAGTTACAGAGTCTTTGTTCACTGGCCGGCACCCACTCCGCGGTAGTCAAATAAAAAGGAAAAAGAGAAAGAGGCAAGGGAGAAAAGGAAAAAGAGAAAGAGGCAAGGGAGAAATTTTTCGCGGCCAAACAAATTTCTAAACGCCAAAGAATATACAGCAGAGGTGCCACTTTTTTTTAACACTTTTATAAGAATTCCAACTTTGTTAAAATTTCAATATCAAATTACTGTAAACGTATATATTTTCGCGCAGCTAAACTTTCGCGCACCTGCCATAGAGGGACATGTTCGCGCAATCATATTTTCGCGCACCTGTAATCACCACATCTTTAGCTACATGCCATTTTTTACGGTTTGTAAATCGGACAATTATTAAGGATCTTACAGGCCAAAGACAAAATACATGTACTGTGGTCAGTATACTGGTTGCCAGCTTTGAACGGCTTGATAGAAAATGGTTTATTTCAATAGGGCAGGACTGGAACAGTTAATGGATGTTATAAGACTTTAACTTAGTAATTATTAGACCATTATATCTGCATTTACCCTAAATAAACCGTTTTCTATCAAGCCGGTCATAGATGGCACCCAGTCAAAGATGGCATCCGGTCAAAGATGCCACCCAGTCAAAGACGTTCACATTGGCCAGATCTCATGAGACACAGCTATAGATCTATGCATTTCTTTTTATTTCCTAATCCACCATGACTATGCAAACTCCACAGCCTAGGTGCTAATCAAAAATAAAAGGAAATTCTTAGGGCCTATTGTGGTGTGTAATATCACCACTGAAAGAAAAGGAAAAAATACGTTTATAAATCCATGCTAGACCTACCAGTACTTCACTGATAAAGATGATTTTTCAGTCATCTATTACCATCATAGACTAGCAACAATATAAAGTGCTACACATCATTGGAAAGCTAATTTTTTGGGCATAATTTTCGCGCACATCATAATTTCGCGCACCTAAGCATGTGCGCGAAAAACGCGAAAATATGTACTGAGCGAAAATTAATACGTTTACAGTATATCAATTGTCGATAGAAATCTGACTACAGTACAAAGAGGTCTTACTTTCTGTCAGACAAGGAGAGGATAGAGTACTATTAAACTAACCCTGATAAAAAATAAAACTAACCTGATAGAAATGCATTACGGTACCCTTTTCTTTACAGAAGACGGAAAATCCAGAAGCGTTCAACAAGACGTACGTTGTCAACACCCTGAAGCAGCACAGCGAACAGCTCCATAAAGGTGATTACCCTAAAACCTCGCGTATAAGCCGCGGCTAGTATGCGAATCAGACTCAGCTTTCTTTTGATACCAAACATGCCTATATAGGGTGCGGCTTATACGAGAGCTTTTATAAGTATACTACAGTGCCAAATAATCAATTTTCAGACCCCTTCTGCGGCTTATATTTGTATCATCATATAAATATAAGCCGCAGAAGGGGTCTGAAAATTGTTAATTTGGCACTGTAGTATACTTATAAGTTTTATTACCGTAAAACCTCGCGTATAAGCCTAACTCGCGTATAAGCCGCACCCCGACTTTGGGGCGATCCTATAAGCCGCACCAGGAATCTGATTATGGTGACTTTTAGTACTGTGCCATAGTAGCAAAAACTCGCGTATAAGCCGCACCCTGACCCTGGGCCGATGCTATAAGCCGCACCGCCGATCTGACTCGCGTACTAGCCGCGGCTTATACGCGAGGTTTTACGGTACCGGACATCGATTCTCTGTCTCTTTGTAGCTCTATAGTGATCGATGCCCAGTTTTATACTTCAGACCAGTGGCTCATTTTGGCTGTTTTTCGCCTCACAGATTGCTCCTAGCGCAAAATCCTGACTAGGTGTCAATATATTCTCTATGCCAATGTGTAATATGAGGGTAGAAAACAGTGGAACCTCAGTTAGAAAAAATCCTACTGAACAGTTTTTGAGAAAATTAGGGTTTTGTTGCCCTTTTTTGCTGTTTTTAGTACATTTCCTACATAACCCGTGAACGTCAGCATTTCTCAATTTTCAGGTATTTAGAAATAGAATTTGACATTTTTTTATTCGCAGTAGGATTCCTGAATACCGAGCCATTCTAGAAAAGCTATTCTTTGGAAAAAATACTTAGTATTTCTTGATGATTTTCGTTGCACAAATTTAGGTTGTAATATAAAAACTGCATTGTCATCCAATCAAAGTGTTTGTGCACTGTTGATGGTCACCCCCTCCCACCCTCTTCACTGTGCATTGAAGGAGAACAGGCAGGGGAGGTACACGTGTCTGTATATAGCTGTTGACCTGGGTGCTGGGTGCATTTTTAATTTATGGGGTGCCAACTGTTCATGAAAGAAAATTCAAATAGATTTTTTTTTTTTAGTATCAGATTAATGCAACTACAAGTCGTGATAGCACTTAAAGCATTCTATTTGCATTAATATGAATGGTGGCCACCTTATGGGGTGCCAAATATTCATGAAAGAAAAATTGATAAGAATTTGTTTTTTATTAGCATTAAATTGATGCAACTACAATTCGAGATTGCATTTCAAGCATCGGGGCATTCAATGAATGGTAGTCATCTTAAATATATGGGGTGCCAACTGTTCATAAATATAAAAAAAGAATAGAATTAGTTTTTTTATTAGTATCAGATTAATGCAACTACAATTTGTGATTGCACTTAAAGCATTGTGGCATGCAATGACTGGTAGTCACCTTGAATGTATGGGGTGCCAACTGTTCATGAAAGAAAAAAAAGAAAGTTTTTTTTTTAAGAATCAAATTAATGCAACAGCAACTCAAGATTGCATTTAAACATTATGGCATTCAATGATTGGTGGCCATCTTGAACCTATGGGGTGCCAACTCTTCATGAAAAAAACAACTAAATTGGATGTTTTTAACAGTTTAAAATTAATGCAACTACATTTCAAGATTGCATTTAAAGCATTGTGGCATTCAATGAATGGTGGCCATCCTAAACCTATGGGGTGCCAACTGTGTTTGAAAAAGGTATCAAATAGAAATGTTCTTATATAGATATCAAATTAATGCAACTACAATTCTTCATTGCACTGAAAGCATTGTGGCATTTACTAAATGGTAGCCATCTTGAATGGGTTGAATGAAGGAAAAATCAAATAGGATTTGTTTTTTTGATAGTATCAAATTAATGCAACTACAATTTGTGATTGCACTTAAAGCATTGTGGCATGCAATGACTGGTAGTCACCTTGAATGTATGGGGTGCCAACCGTTCATGAAAGAAAAAAAAGAAAGTTTTTTTTTTAAGAATCAAATTAATGCAACAGCAACTCAAGATTGCATTTAAACATTATGGCATTCAATGATTGGTGGCCATCTTGAACCTATGGGGTGCCAACTCTTCATGAAAAAAACAACTAAATTGGATGTTTTTAACAGTTTAAAATTAATGCAACTACATTTCAAGATTGCATTTAAAGCATTGTGGCATTCAATGAATGGTGGCCATCCTAAACCTATGGGGTGCCAACTGTGTTTGAAAAAGGTATCAAATAGAAATGTTCTTATATAGCTATCAAATTAATGCAACTACAATTCTTCATTGCACTGAAAGCATTGTGGCATTTACTAAATGGTAGCCATCTTGAATGGGTTGAATGAAGGAAAAATCAAATAGGATTTGTTTTTTTGATAGTATCAAATTAATGCAACTACAAGTCAAGATTGCATTTCAAGCATCGGGACATTCAATAAGTGATAGCCATCTTGAATCTATGGGATGCCAACTGTTCATGAAAGAAAAATAGAATAGATTTTTTTTTATTAGTATCAAACTACTGCAACTGCAATTCGAGATTACATTGAAAGCATGGTGGCATTCAATCAATGGTTGCAATCTTGAATTTCAAAATGAACATTCACACAGACATATAGGCATGAACATGGTGTTCTCCTTCATATAGATATTCATGGATTTCTACTTCTAATAAATATAGCTTTCTGTTACATGGATGTCGATGTCCAGTTTTAGATATATATCCATATAGTGCATTGGAGTGCTATAATGTTGGACTGCTGTATATTTTTAAAATCAAAGTTTGGGGTGCGGCTTATACCCGAGTTAGGCTTATACGCCGGGTTTTATGGTACCACTCTTTACAGCTTCATGTTCATTTAGCGTCATTATGTACTGTTGGAAAGTAACTCGCCTGCGCAGCATTGCTGCATTATGCCTACCATCCGGGAGTGAACCAACCCCGTATGGTCTGAATTGAATGCCACCCTGGTGAGTTACTGGGTACCATTCATGTGTCATGGCACTAAAGAAAATCATAGTGCATTAGTTTAAGTCGTTTAAAACACTATGCGGGCCTTAAAGGGTTGTCAGAAGTTTTTAATTGGCTAGTAGTAGAGATAAAAGTTATTAAATGAGCCTCACATGTGAGATTTTATTGAGGCGAGGCTGGGTATTATGCAATATTAATCAATCAAAATGTTTAACTGTATTGTAAATCCCCTTACAGACGTGAAGGAAGACGCCCTGTGCAAGTTGGAGGAGACGCTCGTAGAGATCATCGACAGTACATCCAGCGACGAGTCATCCGACTACCCCTCAGACGACTCAGTCACCTCATCCTCGTCAAGTTCTGGTGACGACCTCTTCTTATACAGGGATAAAAATCCAAGTGGCAAATCAGGCGACCTGAGGAATAATTCATCCTATCGGAGAACTGTCCAATCAGGTAAATCTCCAGGTCACTGGAATGTACTTCTGAGAAGTCCCTGGAGGGCCAAGGACAAAGCTGCATCACCAAATCAAAGTCAAAAGTCTCCGGGTATTTTCAAAAACAAAAAGTCCTCGAGCGCAAGGAGCCGGAATGAAAATAAGCTTAGTCGAGTCCCAGCTAATCATCGTCAGTGCGGGAAAGCACTCATGGGGTTCACCTCAAATATCCCGGATAGATTTGAGTTTGAGTCAAATCACTTTGAGGCAGATGACGAGAAGGAGAACCTTCTGGGGACGGAGGACCGAGCTGGGCAGCAGGCGAACAGGGTGACAGACTCATCCCACAGGAACCCCTTTAACGCACCGGAGAGGGGATCGGTAAACCTGAAGCATCCTTCGGTACCCGCTGCCGTAAATGCAGTAAAGCGGAGAATTACGCCGTCCTTAGTCAGGCCGCTCTCTGATCATCACACACCGCCCAAAGTGGGTCCGATATCCAGAACAGGGTTTGTGGGTAATAACGCAGAGAGCCCGTCGGTGAGTATGACCAAGAGTTTGAACTGTCTCACACTTGCTAACAACATTGACCAACCTTTAGACCTCTCCAAAAACACTTCTAGCTGGAATAGTCAGAATCCTCACATAGCGGACGCTGTAAAGGTGTTTCAACCTAAAAAGCTGACGGAGCAGTTTACCGGATGTTACATGGCGTCCCGCACAGAAGAAAGCGTGACGTTACTCACCGAAGGAAGTTCTGAGGAAATGGAAGATCTTAGCAACTACTCATCGTCTGACGACGAGGGATCAAGCTTCACCAAGAGTCCACTACCTTTGGTGCCTAGGAAGACCCCAAATGTAGATGTGAAAAAAAGTGTTCATGATCATCCATTCGTGAAACCATTGACAACAGAGATTCTGGCACCGGAAAGGCCACCGTTGGCAAAGCTTGATATGCCATCGGACCGACCACCGATGGCTAAGCTTGCAAAAACTGTTACACCAGTGGCGAGGGCTGTAGAGCGTGGGGCGCCCCAGCCGGGTGTGAAGGGTGTGGTGGGAGCGAGCCCGCGCGGCCGGCCTCACGTCCAGCCCCGCACCCCCCAGCGCAGCCCCTTCACCTCCCCCGTAGCCTTCTTCAAGGTCATGCAGCGTAAGAACAAGGAGTCACCCGCCCCCTGTCAGAAACAGCTCAAACCAAGTCCCGCAGCGCCAAAGATGTTGTACTCTTCAAGTGATGATACCAGAGATGCAAAACAGTCGGTGGTTAGAAATGACATTCTAGAGCCTGCAAAACACTCAAAAGCTGATGTTCAATGGTCCCCTGGTACTTACCAAAAGAAGCATAAATCAGCACTGAAAATGTATTCCTCAGGTGATAGCAGTAGCGAAGCAAAGCAGTCGCTAGGGAGAAATGACCTTCAACAAACCTCTGCTGTGTATCAACAGAATACTGTTGCACAGAAAATGATGTGTTCGTCAGGAGATAGCGGTAGCGACGCAAAGCAGGCAACGGGAAGAAAAGACTATCGAGAGTCTCCAAAACAGTCTCTTCAAAGATTACCCGCTGGCAGAGGTCAAATAAAGGTCAAACCGGGTAGAGCAGCAGAGAGGATGTTGTGTTCGTCAGGTGATACCTCTAGTGACACAATGCCGCCCTTATACAGACGTGACCACCGGGCGTCTACCAAGCAGTCAGCCGCTAGGTCTCAGCCTCAACACTCACCTGCAGGACAAATGAAGCCTAAACCTAGAAGAGTTGCAAAACAGATGTTGTATACATCAGAAGATAGTAGTAACGAAGCAAGAAGTGATTATCTGAAGTCTCCAATGCACTCTGTAGTTACCGACCTCCCGGAGTCAACCCCAAACCAGTGTTTGTCGACGAGGGAAGAAGTCACCCCACCGCACGCCGAACACAAAGGTGTACAAGCAGCCACAGCAGCCACTACCAGCACCCCCACCAAGGAGCACCGGCCACAGCTGATGGCCCTGGACATTAGTTGCATCCCTACTAATGTGACTACACTAACACAAGGACCAATAACCCATAGAGCGGTACCCCATGGAGACAGTGCTCAGCGTTCTGAGCATACGCCTGTGTTTGATACGTGTGAGAAGGTCCCCGAAAACCTTTGTTCTGACCGACAAGTTGATGTTACAGTAAATGCCGATAGAGACGATGACCGACTCCGAGATACTGAGATCGAGGTCCCCAGCTATCGTAGAGTTGAGCCTATGGAGGATTCTTCCACTTCTAAGCTAGGGACTGATGATACAATGGAGCATGATTTAAGATCTACAAGTGATAGTGACAGCGCTGATGAAACATTCACGGTGTTATCACCGCAACCCAAGATGTTCCCAGTCCACAGATCCTCATCGTTCTTTTATCCTCGGGTGAGCTGGGAGAAAAAGACACCGACCCCGACGCCGCAACAAACGTACGTCTCCCCCTTACAGAAACAGGTCAGGGAGAAAGCTGCACAGTGGGAGCATCAAAAGATGGCTGCCCGTGCACGAGGCGCGTCACCCGCGGGGAGTAAACAGAGGGTCGTTACCCCTAAACGCCGCACTCACGACTCAGACTCAGACCAAGCCTGTAGCAACACTGCCTCTCGCAATACCCCAAAATCTGACCGCCTTGTAAATGACCAATTGTATGATTCTCAGAATCCCGCCAAACACGCTTTGTCAGAACCACGACGTTTCTTCCCAAATAAGAAATTGACTCCTTCTCCACGTAGATTCAAGGAAAAGTCAAAATCTGCTGTTAAAAATCCCCGAGCTTCCAAACAGCTGTATAGCACAACGAGTACAAAGGTGGCTACTCCGTCTCCGAGCACTCAAAAGAATCTCAGCCAAAAGTCCCACTCTAGTTGGAATTGGAGTTTTAACAAGAAGCAAATGGACCCTTATGCCAAACAGTTGGATGTGTATGAGCTCGATACGGAAAGTTGTGATTCAGACGTTGATGCGCCTATGAACCAACACCACAAGGGTTTGCACCAAAAGTCGAAAACTGGCAGCAAACCTTCGGCCGTACGCTCACCTCGAGCAGTGGACAGAAAGGGTTCTCACACAAAGCCCAAAGTATCCAGTCGTAAGAATGTGTCTCGTATAGCTGACTCAAGCAGTGATGAAGAGTCTGACGACACTCGACCGCTGTTAAATTCTCGCAGTGACAGCGGAATGACAAATTCCTCCTTGTGCCTTGGGCCCGGAAAGTGTGACAAAACCTTCTGCTTTACCTGCCTTTAGGTTACACGGCAATGCTGAATTGGTGATTCTTTCACAAGGGTATTTGTTAACTAGTCTTTCTAATCCAAATCAAGAGAAATCTGGCTTAAATATGATACTGCATAAATTAATATCAATTTCAATGTTTATAGATCCACTCATCTAATGAGAATTACGTGGTTCATCATGTTTCAAATCTTGTTCCGCTGTAAATTGTTCTAATTATGTAAAGTTGTTGTAGTGTTTAACACATACCGGTACATTATATTGACAGTAAACCTTATATCATAAATTCATTAAAAATGTGCATAGTATTAATACTGTATTACAAGTATGTTTCTGTTCTGCTAATCTGAACTTTTGAATAGCAATCCCCTTATAGTTTATGAGAGTTAAACTTGAATATAGCTAGTAATAAGATAAATAGAGAGAAACAATATTGTTAGGTTTTTATTATAAATCAGTGTACATCAATTTGTACAAATTACATATCACATGAATCATGTCCTTGCTTCTATTAAAGTACGGGTTTCATTGGCACGGCATTTATATATACTGACACTGTACCACACACATACACAAGTTGGTCTAGGATTTATCTCATATTCCTGAGAAGTTTAAAAAAACGTTATACATGTAGAAACATAGAAGTTATTTAGTATTAATGAATTACGTCCACCTATTTTACATAAACATTACTTGCTAGTGTCTCTTGTTACAAGAAGTAAGATATTGATAAACAATCAGAATGGCGAACAAGAAAATTTGGGGAGTCACTCGCTCGTCCAATTTATTTGACGCGGGAATCCAGAGACCAACTTGTGTGTGTGGGCGGCCTTCGTTGTAGATTTGATTCTCTACATTAAAATAAGTTATTTCTGTTTGTATATTTGAGGTTCAAAGCGATTACTCCATACTGTATATGAGTAAATGGAATGTTGTTACAATACATTTTGTCTGGCACGTTATTTCAATCGAATTCATAAATTATCGTACGGTAAATAACAAACCCAATTAACAAAGGTGATTTCTCTATACAAATTCAGTGCAGAACTATACTACATGTATGTTTTGATATGGCTTTAGATTTTAGAGACTAATGGTGTTTGCACAGTTGCATTTTGGCATTGCATTTATACGTGTAACAATTATAACAATATATATGTATTATCCACCACTGTGATTACTCATGAGTACGGTGATGCCATACTTACAATACTGTCATCATATAGCATAGAAGCCGCTATAGTACAAAATATAATCACCAGATGGCCTTACACGCTTAGGTACATTTTGTATAACCATACCATCGTTATATAGCGCTGAGTTTCAAAATGCACCCGTCTTGTATAACCGCTGGGGTAGAGGGTTCTTGAAGTGTTTCTTCAGCACTGATATAACGGATTAAACGAGTACATGAGACTTTATGGTAATGTGTACATTCTCTATAATTCATGTTGGTAACATTAACCAGATTTAAGGCTTAATTTAATTCCAATTTTGGAGAATAACATGCATTGTATGTTGGTATCCAGAAAAAGACAACTTTTATATCATATGTAATATCACAGTATCTATTTGAAACAGTCGGGTTTGGTGTTGATTGTTGTTAATTCAAAAGAAATTGACTTGTTATATAAAAAGAACACTTTGAATGGTAGTTTTATTATTGTTGACAATATGGTGAACCAGATAACATGACCATTATAGACTATATATGAGCACCTGATTTGGAAGTGGTCATTATTTAACAACAAGTAGTTGTGATCACTTGTTTGACAAAGGAGATGGGGGGGGGGGGCTTGATGAAATCTCGGCCCCGTCCACGGTGGTAAACACTGCCCTCCCATAATTAGGCCACTCAAAAAATAAAGTTTGTCGTCACCTGGCCTTAATTTGATACCAAATCTGCCAATTTGCCTACTTTTGAACAGATTTTCAAAAAAATCTAAAAAAAATTCATGACGCGCGCGGTGATGAGAAACAACTTTTATTGAGTGGCCTTATGTATTATTTTGTTGCTTAACTTGAAGCGGATGAAGTAGTTTTGGCTCTCCTGCCAAAAATAAAATGGACTGTGACCACTCGCTAAATTGAGTTAGTTAGCCTATAATACAATTATATTGTAAGCTACTATTGTTCTACACGTCCTAATACCTGGCGTTATTTAAGGCACCATCTGTATGTGTACAGGTGTGCTCTTTTTACTGAATGCTCTTGTGAGAATTCACGTAGTTTCAGTACAACTCTATTCATTATACAATATGCATTGTTCCTTTAATGGATGCATTCTGCTAGGTGCGGATAATACGTGGGTTTTTGCATATATAAGTACAGTTGTAAAACGACGATTTACAGACCCCAGGTGCAGGTTATAGGATTCTTCCTTGGTCGGGGTGCAAACACGGGAATTTGCTCTACGGTAGTTCAGAAGTCAGTTTCGTGTAAGACGTTATCACTGTCGGTGTGGCACTGGAGCAGTGGGTAGTTCAGTAAAGGCTGTGTGTGGCACTGGTGCTGGGGTGGTTCAGAAGTCCGGTTGGTGTAATGCGTTATCACTGTCGGTGCAGGTGAACCCGCGAGTGGCGGCACACTGCGGCTGGAGGTAGGCGTGCCAGCTCTGCTTGTACCAGGAGAACTGCCCCTGGACGCCCTCCTCCAGGCTGTACTGGTGCTCCTCCAGCAGGGTGGTGAAGGTCCTCAGCAGCATGTGGTGTGTGGGGTGGGACTGGGCGATGTGTTCGTTGATACCGTCTACTCCCCCGGTCAGCTCGTAGATGGTCAAGGTGTCGTGTTGCTCGGCGCTCGCCCTGGAGGAGGTGGGGGCAGGTTGCGGCTTGCAGTAGGGCGCGGCCGCATCGTGAGACCACTGAGGTGGGAACAGGTGCGCCACGTACACCTTACCTGTTATTAGAGGAAGGGGGGTTAGAATTGGTCAGCTTCAGACCGACAATGTACACTCAGATGTGCAAATGTAATAACCCAATTTAAAATGTATTGAAAATCGTCTCATTAATCTTAGATGATCTTAGAAATAAAATAGATAAACTAGAATTTTCAAAATCACTACCAGTATATTTAATACCAATGACATCGAGACAAAGGTACGGGAAAATATTCATATGCTTTGTCAGGATGTTCTAGGCCCTTTTAAAGACAATATCCTGATCCAGAAAATCAAGGTCTCAAGTTTTCCCTGGAATTAAAGGTCTTTATGTTGCCCATACCAGAATATGTGATGAGAATTTTACTAAAACCAATGTAAACATAACTTCATTATGAAGAAGTCACCCTTTCTTGATGCATTGGTCTATAGTACTGCAGGGTTCCCACGTGTCATGGAAAGTCATGGAATGTCATGGAATTTGAAAGCTGTCTGGAATGTCATGGAATTTTGTGAAAATTCGTCATATGTCATGGAATGTCATGGAATTTGAAAATAATTAAATTAATATTACAAAATCTCCGAGAATGTACCATATGCTTTCTAGATTTTAGACATTTTCTCAGGGGCCAAGCCCCATGACCCCAGACAATAATTTTATAAATGTCATGGAAATTTGAGATTTTTGTCATGGAATGTCATGGAAATGTCATGGAATTTTGATCTGTAATTTTTGAGGGAACCCTGGTTACTCTATGCTTGACTCACCGTCAGAGCTGGTGTGTTTGACTACATGAGGAGAGGCCCCACAGTACACAAACAGGGGCGGGGGTCTGTGCAGTCCTCCCCTCAGTCGGGGTAGGAGGCTGCGGCCGTCATACACCCGCCCGGCCTGTAACCGTCCGCTGACCGCTTCTACCAATGTAGGCAGCACGTCTAGATGTGACGTAGACACGCTGACGACAAGACCGGCTGGTACCACTGAAGGCCATCTTAGCAGGGCCGGCACCATAGGCGAGCTCACCCCTTGTATTATTTCATCTGTAATGGAATTAACATGGAGATCAAATGGGGTTTTAGATATTATAAAAAAAAGGTTAGTTTTGAGGATTAGACTGCTTCTAGAGCTACCAACATCACTTTTCTTACTCTGTGTTTTATCAGAGTTGATGAGAAATATTGTTACTTTTGTTTTTGGGGTCCAGTTCTACTGTAAAACCTCGCATATTTTCATAAAAACAAAAACGAAAACGGTAGTGGCCAACTGAGACCAGGGATTGATCCAAACCAACCCCTGATCACAGAGAGCTGGGGAAATAAAATCACTCAGACAAAAATGGCAGTGGGGAGTGCTGGTAAACCATTCCAGGACCAGGACCTAATGACGGATTTAAGAGAAAAATCACGTTGGGTCCCCCCACATGGCCCAAAAAATCTGGAGGATTTTATAGCAATAAACGAGATGGAAGTAGCATCACGTCTATTGGAATACACCCCAGCCACAAAAAACCTCAACCGAGGCGAAGAAGAGGCCCTCAAAATCCTTTCATCTGACACAGAAATCACAATCAAACCCGCTGACAAAGGTGGGGCTATTGTGATCCAAAACACAAGGGACTATGTCAAAGAAGGGATGAGACAACTCAAAGATGTGAATACGTATGAGAGACTCGAGAGTGACCCGGTACAAGAATATGCGGAAAAAGTGGATGAAAAAATCATTGACATGACAGCAGATGGAGAAATCTCTTTTCTGATGGCGGGGTCCATGAGAAACATCAGACCCAAAACCCCCCACATCTACTTCCTTCCAAAGATTCACAAAGGAGTCACGCCACCACCAGGCAGACCAGTGGTGTCAGCAAATGGCTGCCCCACCGAGAAAATATCTGCATTTGTAGACGCTTTCTTGAAACCAATGGTCCCAGAAATCACCTCATATGTAAAGGATACAACAGACTTTATAAACAAGGTCGAAAGTCTAGAGCAACTCGAAGAAGAAGCTATCATAGGGACACTAGATGTAACCTCCCTATATACCAACATCCCTAATGATGAAGGTATGGCCGTCATCCTAGAGAAACTCACATCCATAAGAGACCCCAGACTAATGCCAAAAAACCAGAGTCTGGTGGACCTCTTGGAAATGGTTCTAAAAATGAACCACATCCAGTTCAATGGGCGACACTATCTGCAGAAAAGGGGAACGGCCATGGGCACCAGGCTAGCCCCCTCATATGCAAACCTGTTCATGGAAAATGTAGAAATCGCAGCTCTACAAGGCCATGACAAAAAACCGGAAATCTGGCTCAGATTCATTGATGACATATTTTTCGTGTGGACTCACGGGAAACAAGAACTCGACAGATGGATAAAACATCTGAACGATTTCCATGACACCATCAAATTCACGGCAGAAATCTCAAAATATGAAATCAGCTTCCTAGACACCAGAGTGAAACTGGACACGGAAACCAAAAAACTGTACACGGACCTGTACAATAAACCGACCGATGTGAACACCTACTTGGACTACACATCGGCACATCCACTCTCAACAAAAGCAAGTCTACCATATTCACAGATACTCAGGATCTTCAGAATATGCCAAAAAATGGAAGACTTCGAAAGACACACCAGGCAAAAAATGCTAGAGTTCATAGAAAAAGGCTACCCAGAGGTGATCCTAAAAAAGGCCCTAGCAAAGGTAAAATCTCAGGACAGACGAGAATGTTTGAAAACCAAACCGAAAAAAACAAAAGACAAAGACACATCATACCTGATC
The DNA here is from genome assembly GCA_947462335.1 of Harmothoe impar. Lineage (NCBI taxonomy): Eukaryota > Metazoa > Annelida > Polychaeta > Phyllodocida > Polynoidae > Harmothoe > Harmothoe impar. The sequence continues at coordinate 15,699,536 of OX381710.1, read as the reverse complement.
AGCACCCACAGACCAGGCAACAATATTATAAACAAAACGGTATCCAAAAATTGGGACAGACTAGGATCCTCAAAAACCACCAAATTCTTGAGAAGAGGGGGCCTAGTAAAAGGCCAAAAACGCCCTAAAAATCTAAAAGACCATCTAGTCAGAGCGGCCACAAACTACCCCACTTCCGATGACGAGGAAGACGGGATTTTTGGAGGCAAACCACCGAGTGACCCAAACACAAAAAGGCCCAGAAACAAATGTCGAAAGCTCTTTTGTGACAAGTGCGCTAAAATCAGCAAAACCGGAAGTGTTACTTGTAACATCACGGGAAAAAGCTACTCCACAAAAACAAACGTAACGTGCGAGAGCTCGAACCTGATATATTGTCTACAGTGCAGAAAATGTAAAATGCACTACGTGGGCAAAACGGAACGCGCCATCAAGGGCAGAATCTACGAACACACCAGATCAGTAAAGAAAAATGAGGGAGAAACGGATGTTCCTTGGCACTTCAACCAGTGCGACCACAACAAGGTAGCCGACATGGAATTCCATATCATGGACTACATCGGCAGACATCCAAAAAGCGAAGAAGGGAAAAGGCTGCTCGCCCTAGTGGAATTCCACTGGATCGAAAAACTCCATAGCCATGCCCCAAAAGGCATGAACACACAGGACGGCTCACATGGGTGAATCGGCAAACCAGTCCTCGTTCACAAAACTAAACAGTATTTTATTTTGTCGAGACACCCAGCCATAACTAGCCCACACAAACCAGCGACTAAAAGAAGTGCACACCAGCACATCTAAGCAATCCTAAAAAATTGTTGGATAGGCCTAGGAATGGGAAACCATTAAGAGGCCAACATGCATGTAAAAATAAATAAAAAGCTGTGAGAGGAGGCAAGACCACTCTCAATATTTATTACATATACAAAATACACATGTAACGTATTTATGTATACGAGTGTCTACCACCTGATGATGACGCCGGAAGGGTCGAAACTACAAAAGTCAAGTTGGCCCATAATCGAGTCAACTTACACCACTGAATCATTGGTATTAAATGATTCAGCACTAAGCCCAATTCCCACCAAAGGGTATATAAATAAATAAATATAAACTCAATATCAACCTCATGTAGGATACACAGCCATAGTCACATATAAAATATTATAGGGGCCGAGCTAGTCCCAAATAATAGTCATAACACACATAAAATTGTAAACACAGGTACATTGCCAGTGTCTAGCAAAAAGTGCACTTGTAAACAAGTGTCAGTGTGACTGAGCCTCAGCTTGGCCAGTGAGTGACCAGCTGACCACAGGTTGACCAATGAGACCCAATGGAGGGAAAAATCATGCATAATTATGTCCAGCTGGATTTTGCCAGCAGGTTTGGCGGGCACTTTTGTAGTTGTGGTTCTACGACACACACACCTCGTTTTCTAAAACCTCGCATATTAGCCATGGCCTGTACACGAATCAGAACCTAAATGGGCAAAATCAGACTCAGGTGCGGCTTGTGTGTGAACCAGAGTTTCTGAGTGTGCAGCTGCTTTGCAAGTTTTTTTTCAGATATTACATTCATTTGGATATCTACCTCTAAAAAGCCCTTATCACACTTTTGTATCCTATAATATAGACGAGAGAAAGTAATAAGCTAGTGTGTGCCTTTACCAGGGTTGTGAGTGGGTACCAGGGGTGTAGATGTGAAGTAGGTGAGTGTGTTGGAGTCGAGGCCGAGCTCCTGAACCGCTCCGAGCAGCTCGCCGACCCCCCGGTCCAGCTCCTCCAGACGCGCCTTCTGATCACCTGCTCCTGAGTTAACGAAGGAAAGGTTACAGCATGATTAATTATAGGAAGCTTAATGGTGAAGCAATGGGATGGTCCTTAACCTCTGAATGGGCTACATAGTGTCCTGATGCATGAATGTAGCACCAGCGAGTACATGTCTACACTAGCGCTCTACTACAGTTAATAACGACGCTTTGAGAATATATCAATCCTATAGGGTCTACATGATGATTGAAATCAGCACTACATCAGTGTTACATTCATGTATTCAATCATGCTATATTACTGGATAAACTACCCTGCTAGCACCACTCATTATTATGTAAAACCGACAGCTTTCCCATAATTTTTACGAAATATTCAGGTGAATAAGACGAGTCGTGGTAGCTTGGTCCAGCACAATATTACCGTAAAACCTCGCCTATAAGCCGCGGCTGGTACGCAAGTCAGACTCAGCTTTCTTTTGATACCAAACATGCCTATAAAGGGTGCGGCTTATACGAGAGTTTTTATAAGTATACTACAGTACCAAATTAACAATTTTCAGACCCCCTCTGCGGCTTATATAATCTGTCAAAGTTAGGGGTGCGGCTTATACGCGAGTTAGGCTCATACGCGAGGTTTTACGGTACCAATGAATCAGTAATCACACATCAAGTGGCCAGAATAGATAGTGGGTAGACCAACCTTGGGAGGCAGTGGTGCTCAGTGCTGAGACCACCAACAGGAAGGGTTTGTTAGCCGCCTTGGCCGTCCTCAGGAACCTCACCCCCTCCTTGACCATCCTCTCTGACATGCGCTCCATGTCGGCCGGTTGTTCTACCACAGCCGAGTTCCGCATGACGGCGTTAGACCAGATGTGGGGGTTGTTGATGCAGAACCAGGTCCAGCCAAACACCCCCAGTATGGATAGAGCCATGATGAGCACTGCCACTGAACCTGCCATGTACCAAGAATGTTAGTAATGTAAGACTAAACACCCCCAGTATGGATAGAGCCATGATGAGGACTGCCACTCAGCCTGTCATGGTACAAGAATGTTAGTAATGTAAGACTAAACACCCCCAGTATGGATAGAGCCATGATGAGCACTGCCACTGAACCTGTCATGGTACAAGAATGTTAGTAATGTAAGACTAAACACCCCCAGTATGGATAGAGCCATGATGAGCACTGCCACTGAACCTGTCATGTACCAAGAATTGGTTATTTTAACAGGGGTAGGTACACAGAGAAAATTATCAGAGTCATAATAACTCCCTTGACAGAGTTAAACTGGGTTGGACTCTTTTACAAGGTCATTTGACTCTCCTAATGTAAGGTGTCAATCCCTATTTGACTCTTTTATCACTATTGACTCCCTTGCACTGCAGAGTTAAGTTGGGTTTAACTCTGTCAGTAGCAGAGTCAAACTCACATTAACTCTTCACAAGAGTCAAAGTGAGTTTGACTCTTATGTGTTTATTTTGTGATTACCACCAGGTGGTGACACCTGGAAAATAGCTGGGTGTTTACACTAGATGGCAGCAGTATATATTAAAGAGAGAATTCCCTCCAATGTAGGATACACTTTTCTTAACTGCAATTAAGGGAAATGTGTCAATTAGTTGATGAATGTATAAGAAGGAAGATATTTCAATGTAGTTTCATAATATAAAGAAGTTTCCCTTTGAATGTGTAAATTAAGACAGAAAATGAAATATATAACTGGAGACACCTTACTTGCAGTTTTAGATTAACTATAAGCATGAAACAACATTTCCTGAAAGTATCAACTAAACACTGGATGGCAAAGATGACAGACTTAAAATGGCCACTTGGACCAGTCTCATCTTGGCTAACTTGATGAATATTGCTTTCTACCTTTCATTATTCATAACTTGGGAGGTTCTCTGGGTATCCCAACATAATCCTTACTTCTACTCTTCCAGAGGGGAGAGTCAATGATGGTTCAACTCTCCACTTTTAAGGAGTCGACCCTACTTTGACTCTGATTTAAAGGGTGTCAAACATGTTTTGACTCCTTGCACAGCAGAGTCGAATATGCTTTAACTCCATTCAAGAAGAGAGTCAAATACAGTTTGACTCTCCTGCCTATCAAAGAGAGTCAAAAAGAGAGTCATTCTGGTGATAGCGTTTTGACTCTGCTAAAAGAGTTAAGTTGACTCTGATAATTTTCTCTGTGTACTAACGCTGGCCCAGGAGCCAATGGCCCAAGCCCACAGTTTCTCAAGAATTATTTTCTACAGGCCCTAGTGGCCCACAGGAGTGGATGAGGCTCACATGCCCGTACATTTCTGAAGCTTCTTTAACCCAGATCTAGAGTTTGAGGATATCCAACAACTTTTATACAGGGTCTGATCTTGACAACAAACAATTGCCATCTAGAGTCTTGAAATATAGATGAGATCATTGGTTGACCCACTTTATGAGTATTTTGGTATAGAAATACTACTCTCAGAGCTTTCATATCTTGACATGAGTTGAGGATACTTCCTTGCAAAACAGCTAATTGATTTGACACTGTAACAGTGGAGATAAAAGTTAACTTTAAGGAGTGGGTTTATACTATGAGTATATTAAATACATAATTTAATTAATTAATCAATAGATAACAGTTACAAACCTAGCAGCCTCCTGAGGACCAGGGCCAGCAGGATAGCTACAGCTGTGATGATGAGGGGTTTCTGCAGCATCTCCTCCCTAGGGGTGGTGTGGACATAGGTGAAGTGGTTCACCAGGGGCATGCCAAAGTAGTGCCCAAAGCCATGGTTGTTGGGGTGGTGGCACAGGTCTCCCAGGGCCTCACAGCTCATCCCCAGGTTCCACTTACCTGGAGTAAAGAGAAAGGATGTGGTCAGGGAGTGGAATGGATGAATGTTGGATATGGTTTCATGACGATTGAATCACTAATTGAATTGATCACATAGCAATGATGGTAAATCTTTCTCAGTTTTCACTGTGACAGCTAAACAAAAGTGTAACCCCTCTTTACATGTGTACAAGAAGGTTAATAGCTACAACCTCAATACCTCACACTACATCCAGCCGTGCTATGGAACTTCCTGGATGAATTTATGTGCCATGAAAACTGCAAGGAAATCTGGAAACCCTCATAGCCAGTTTTAGGGTTTCTTGATACATGTAATCACATGAAACAATATACAGAAACAACTACTACTGCAGATATTCACCTATCAGGGCAGTGGTATACCCCTTCTCCTGAAGTAAACTTGCAAAGGTAGTTTCAGTTGGAGGCAAACCAGACTGGCTGGCCAATGTTGAAATAACGTCTGGTTCACCATCAAGAGCCATACCTGAAATATCAACATATATTTTATTTTGTGGACAATGTAATGATTTATTGTAAAGGACACATACATTGACGATTACAATCATTGGTGAATACAATCACAACGTATTAGAACTAATCAGAAGGGTAATGTATATCTCCATGCACGAGCCATGCAGGCTAATAGCAAATTACATTTGAGACCAATGTGATAATTGGCGAACTAATTCACTGCAGAGTTCTTAGGATGCAAATGGTACCCATTGTAACAGCAGTATAACTTATGTTATTACACATACGTACCATAGCGCACTGCCAGTCGGCCCGTCATGAGTGCAGCCCTGCTAGACGTATCAGTCACTCCACCTGCGGTGTGATCAGAGAAGTACACCCCCTCCTCTGCAATCCTCATCAGGTTGGGAAGCAGGGCCTGTGCCTCCACAAAGGCTGCTCTACTGATGCCATCAGCCAGGAAGATGACAATGTTGGGGTTGGGAGGGAGCGGTGTGTCCTCCTGATCCACATGCTGCACTGTGGGCTCCTCCTGAGGCTCCTGGGCCTGGGAGGAGGCTGCCTCAGCTTGTACTTCTTGTTCTTGAGGTTCCTGAAGCTCAGGTTCCTCATCAAGAGGCTCATACTGCTCCTTGGTATCCTCTTGTTGCTGTTGTTGTGAATCTTCTTCATGATAATGAACTTCTCCTGCTGGCACCTCTCGCTGTTGTTGTTGTTGTTGTTGTTGTGAATCTTCCTCATGGTAATGGACATTTTCTACTGGCTGCTCTTGCTGTTGCTCTTGTTGTTGCTCTTGTTGTTGCTCTTGTTGCTGTGAATCTTCCTTATAGTAGTGCACCTCATCTGCTGGCTGTTCTGTCTGTTGTTGTGAATATTCCTCATGGTACTGAACACTTCCAGCTGGCTGTTCTTCCCTCTCCTCCTCTTGGTATTGATTTGGTTCTTGGTGCTGTCTATCCTCTTGGTATTGAGTATTATCCTCTTGGTATTGAGTATTATCCTCTTGATGTTGTCTACTATCCTCTTGGTATTGAGTATTATCCTCTTGATGTTGTCTGCTATCGTCTTGATGTTGAGTATTATCCTCTTGATGTTGTCTGCTATCCTCTTGATGCTGAGTATCATCCTCTTGGTATTGAGTATTATCCTCTTGATGTTGTCTACCATCCTCTTGGTATTGAGTATTATCCTCTTGGTATTGATTGTCATAATTCTGATCATCATAATTTTGGTCCTGAGGAGCATCTCTGTGATCCTCATACTGTTGATTGTCACCTCTCTGATATTCAGGTTCCTGTTGGTACTGAGGTTCCTCCTGATACTGTACTTCCTGTTCAGGGGCTTGCTCTTTGTTAAAGTCCCCTGTTCTTTGTTCATCTTCATTGTATTTGGTCTCTTCTTGAACTGGTGGTATTGGCTCCGTGTTTTGTGGTTCAGCTTGCTCCATGTATACACTTCTCCCATCAATCTCTGGTTCCATCAATCTATCACCTTGATATTTCTGCTCTTCTTGCACATCAGGTTCCTGGTTGTCCCCCTGGTGGACCTCCTCAGTACTAGGGTACTCATCCTGGTTATCATACCTAGTGCCATCATCAGAAGCTTCAGCTGGGGCATCAGCATATTCCCTGTCATCCACATTTTCTTGTTGCTCCTGTTTTTCTTCTTTTACCTCAGGTTGATCCTCGTGTTCGGCTGTGGGGCGCATCCGGAGAGGATCATCACGTTGGTGTTGAGCACTGTCTTGGTCTACAGGGAGCCCCTGGGCAGCCTCCACGGGGGGCGCCACTTGGTCCGGCTCTCGGACGTCAAGGTCATCCGCTGGTTCCTGAGGTACCTGGTAGTCATTGTCCTCTGGTGGAGCTTCCTGCCTCTCTGCCTGCTGTTCTGTGGCAGCGTCCTCTGGTTGTACATCCTCCTGTGATCTCTTCTGCAAGCCCTCATCCACACCATTGTCTTTCCTCACTGGCTCTTTTACTGGAGGAGCTTCTTGGTCATCCTTGCTAATGTCAGTAGGTTCTTCCTTTTCTTGATGATTGTGTTTATCTCGAGTGTTTGGCTCCGGGGGCTGTAACACTGGTTCATTTTTAATATCATTATTAGTAAATGTTTCTCCTTGGTTTCTATCAGAATCCCCTTCGCCTAGTGACTGAGGTGGGGATGGTTTTGTTGGTATGTCATAGCTGTCATCCTTTGTATTCACATCTGCAGTGTTCTCACTGTTTTTAACTGTGCCTTCATTCTGGTCCCCTGCAGAAAGTGGCACCAATGATGCCTGGCCAATTAGGCACAAAGTCAATATCAGGATCACTTTATCCATTTTGTTTGTTTCTGCGCTGTCCCTGAATTAAAATTAAAAGGAGAGGATTAGTAAAAATACCGAGAAAGTTCTCCACATAGGCCCAGATGGTACACTCGAACTACCTCTATATATTACCATACAGTCTCGATTAAGCGCCAATTTCAAAAGAGCGCCTGTATTGTTTAAGTGCGGGGGTACAGAGGTTGCGATGGTACGGTATACTGATATCTGAAATATTACTATGGTAGACAGTAATAGCCTATACAGCCCTTCACAGGATTTAAATGCTATCCAACAAATACTTGAAATGAGAGTGAAATTAAATATCTTGGAGGATTATATACTAAACCGTACTATACATATACATACACTTTATGAGCTAGAAAATATGTCTGTATAAAACAAAATAGATTAAAAAAACATGTGAAGTTTAAGCTTGGTATTGTTTCTAACCTATCTGCTCCCTGGTGCAGATGTGTGCATGACTCCTTTATATCAACAAAGGCACACTGTCTCTAACCCCCCCCCCCCCCACACACACACACATACTCACCCACAAACACCCACAGGGGTATTGTATAAACCATACACCTGTCCCACATCCAGACCTGAGGTATTGGGGGGCCAAGAGTCTAATAATTGTAAGTCTATTAAAGTGGCTTTATCAGATTTTTCCTCAAATTCTAAATTTATTCCAAACATTGTACCAGTATAATATTTAGAGTATAGGGATCAATCAGGTGTCATCGATATGTATTATTTAATAGGTCCGAAAGGGATCCTATGTGACCCAACCATGGGTTTTCTAGTGTATTTTCGATGGGGAGGGGGAGGGATAAAATCATGCACGATTTTATTCCAAAATGATCATATATATTGGGAAATAAAATAAAATTTGCCGAAAATAGTAAAGTTATGTATGTTGTTTGTATTTGTGAACATTCTGACTAATTTTTAGGGAAATTTATTTTTTGTCCCACCCATTAGATGTACTAACTTTGAATTCAAATATTTACAATCATAATTGAACTAATGGGACCTGTAAACATGGCACTGTTTCTGACAAAAATAATGGCAGGATGCATAGCTTTTGAGTCATCTTAATTTTTTTCTTAATCCTTCAAGATACAAATACATGACACTCCCCATGTTTTCTCTTTCCCTGTCCTAGCCCCTTGCTTGCCATCCTACTTTTCTACACAATGTATTATATGCACACCGACCCTCTGCCACTTGATAATTATAGCTGTATGTTATCACTGACAATCTACTCTTTGCATCATGGGTAGGATCCTGAAAGTAGTGTCTTGAATTTTAATAGTAAGTCGGCTAGCACAGTAGGAGGGATATGGGACAGTAGCCAATGAAGCCTGGCATAATAATAGCCCTCGGTTTTTAGAGTAGTGCTCAGCAGTGATACAGTCCAGGGATTTGGATAAGAGGTGAAGTAGAGTGGAGTGGCAATCCACAACATGTAGGATTGTATTGGAAATATATTGGAGGGCAAGTTGATTCTCATAGTATTTTGGGATGGGGTTGGCCTAAGGGTCTATGCATACCATTAACCGCTAGTCGTTAACTACCCAGAAAAGTAGCTTTAGAAAACGCAGGTGTCTCAGAGTTGGTTCCAGAATATCACACTGTAATTCTGTGAGGACTAAACTAAAAATATATATAAAAAAAAGTGAGTGAATTGTCAGTGTTCAGAATGCACACACTTTTCAAACACTGTCAGTATGCTGATCACATTGACATGATTGTCAGACAGTGCCCCACATATTGGACTCCATATTGACCTTTAGCCATGTATTATATAGCATTGCTGTTTACTGCCACTGAGCGCCCCATACCGGCGGCCCGGGTTGACCTGCTGACTGGTGTCTGGGCGCCAATGTGGGTCCTGTACGTGCTGGCTGATCCAACTCTGTGTACCAGACGGTAACCCTTTAGGGAGTGATCATTGTGTGTTTTTTTGGGGGGTGGGTCAAAATAATTCAACCTGTTTTGAGCCACAAAGCCAGCGCGCTACTATGCTTCAAACGGCCCGCGCGCACCAATAGGGGGTTGAAAACTTTCGAAAATGTGACATCTGCTGTCATGATGCAGCAATGCAGCCCTGGCGAGTAACTCCCCCGTGCTGCATCATAACGACCCTTCGGGAGTGTATCAACCCTATAGGGTCAACATGATGCTTGAATGCGGTATTGGGGAGTTATACATCATCAGAACCAATGGCATGATGTATTAATGCATCATGCCGTCCTCAAATGGTTAAAGACGGCCCTTAAAGGGTTAAACATGTCAAATTGAATTATTAGTCTAATATAAGAACAATAGAAAATTATAGATAGTCTCTCAATATACTGCAATATAAAAGAACGCTAACAAGCCTACAGATGGTAATCAGCATCATTTCTATAAACATATCAAAATACACATCGGGCCTAAGGATGTTAACTGGCTCTAGCAATCCTGATAAGTAAATGTGATATGAATTTAATTCTAAGTCAAACCTGACAAACTTTTATCTGATTTCCGTTTCTCCCTCAGGGATTTCCCCTTCCCTGCTGCTCACGGCATTAAATAAAATAATTTAAAGAAAAGAAGTAATTTCTTCGCCAAGTTACGCTAGTCCCACTCTCTCCCCTCCCCCCCCCCCCCCACGCCCCCACTCTCATACACACACATCTCCCAGGTAGGCAGTCTGTGTGCCCCCCCCCCCCCGCACCACTATCCCCAGTCAGTACCCATCAGACCGGTTCACATAAAACGAGTTATAAACCAACTAGACACGCCGGTCTGTGACACACTTTCCCCCTAATGCCAGTTATAGTCATAATGCTGTCATGTATATAGCTCATAATACCTGTCACCCTGCCTGCATGTCAGCCAGGGCCCACATGAAGGGGGGATTAGTGAGTGATGAAGCCCTACCTGTACCTGATCGTGCCCCAGACTCGTCTGCAGCCGGCCGCCTGAGATGTCATGGATCATGTCATACTGATAGGTGTCTGAAACACTGGGTTCTAAACGCAAATACATGCTAGCTCTCGTAGGTGCGCGGACAAACGTTCAGAGCGCAATGTTAATCTTAAATCTTAATGTATGATCTGATGCAGCTTCCCTTCTGTCTGCCATATAGTGTCACACACCCAAACTATGCTACCTGAGGTTTAATACTTTCTAAGATCTAAGATTATTTACTCAGGATTAAGATTGAGCTCAGAACATTTGTCCGCGCACCTAGGAGAGCTATCGCGGACGTGCGTTCTAAACACTGAGAATTTACACAGTGCAATAGTAGTTACCAATATATCTATTTGGCCCACGTGCTAAGGGCCAGTGGAGATCGACTAAAGCATAAACGGGTAGATTCACGTAGAACCAACCAGTGAGGACATATAATGCTCCCTTACTGCAAGCAGGGCCAAGGTGTGTGGTCTATAGGGGTCAGTCTGGTCGCCCTGTGGGCGCATCCATTGCTTGATCTGGTAACCAGCGAGATAAGCACTGATACAGCAATCACAATGGGTACAGGCTGTTACATAATGCACCCTAAAAATTCCGCAGTGAAGGCCAGGGAATTATCTCATTGGTTGATAATGCATCCAGCTAGGGGTCAAGCTGGACGTCCTGTGGGCGCATCCATTACTTAAGCCTGTAACTGGCGAGATAAGCACTGGTACCAGCGGTCACATGGGTACAAGCTGTTACATAATGCACCCTAAGAATTACGCAGTGAAGGCCAGGGAGTTATCTCATTGGTTGATAATGCATCCAGCTACATGCCTATACTGAAACTACCCGGTGTATTGTTTGATCCCCATAAGGTGCCTGGGAGCATGTGTTTATGGGGGGTAATTGCCCATGCTGACCAGAAATAGCAATAAGCATGCTAGGCACTTATACTGATCTATTATCTGGTTATATATTATAATTGCTAGCGGTTAACTCTTTAATGTGATATAGTACGCCCTTGGTTGGCATGGTGTAAAAATGCAGCTGTGGAGGTTCTACGCGCCAGGGCTGCATTCATGCATCATGCCGACCCTTTGGAAGTTGTCGACCCAGTCGGTATGATTCTTGCATATAAGATCGGCGAGTTACTTGCCAGGGCTGCATTCATGCATCATGACGATGAGGGGCATAGTGTATTTAAGCACTCTGCAGCCTTAAAGGGTTAATGATTTGTCTAGATCCTTGGCCAACTCCCAAACCCCTTCCCCAATTATTATAAAAATCACTCCTATCCGCAATACCAGGCACATATCCACATGTTGTGAATAGAAGACTTCACTGCACTTTACCCATCACCACATTCTATGGACCGTGTCACTGCTGAGTACTACTCTGAATTCAGAAACTAAAATTAATGATATCACAATGTACTATGATCCACTATGTGAGGCTTTATTGACTGCTGTCAAACACATACTGCCTCGCTCCCTCACCAGGCTCCCTCCTCTTCTATCCAATTCATTATTAAAATCCAATGTACTAGTTTCAGGGTCCTACCCCCGGTCCTACCCACGATGCCCATAGTGAATTGTCAGTAATAACAAACAAGCGTACTGCCCACGTGTCAGTGTGGGATCAGCTGTGTGAGGAGTAACAGTGTGTGATTTACCGTCTGGCTGTGGTGCACGTGGGCAGTGGGGGGTGGGACCATGGAGTGTACAGTACTCTACTCTCCCTGGTGGGACGAACTGGAAAGCGAGCCTTAACAAACGGCTATATCGGTAATCCCGTGTGTAGTCTTAAAAAGCATATCTCACGTAGTCTTACGGTTTCATTCCTGTATTCAGGCCCGTAACCAGTGGGGGTTTGTCGGATCGAACGCCCCCCCCCCCCCCCCAAAAAAAAAAAGAAAGCCAAAAGAGTTCCACCCTAGCTGACCTGAATTAATCACTGAAGAGGGAGATAATTAGCTCCATGCCAGTTTTTACGGCTTGTAAATCGGGCAATTATTAAGGTGTCCAAAGGGTAAACCATGAAAAACATGATATTTTATGTCATATGAATCATTATAATTATAATTTTGTGTACAAATAGAAACACCATTTGCATCCCTTTAAATGAAAATCCATTTATCCATGTATGTGTGTGTGTGTAAAAGGTTACAAGGTTAGGTGCTTAACCATTCATCCATCGTGACTTTTTTTCGTAGCTGACAGTAAGAGCAGGTCCAACTGGCACATGGTCAACTTTAGGTGCTAGGACTGGCTGTGGGTCACACTATAAGCCCCATAATAGACGCACATGCCAGGAGGTCAATAAAGGCCACATGGAAATCAGCTGTCAGTGTATACATGGGTCACAAGGCAATTTATAACTATTTATAGTGTATACATACATCTAGGTGCCTATTCAGCGTGTATAACCTATATATTTTATGTTTTTGCTGTTTCTCTTGATTTTAGAATAATTCCTTTTAAACTCACTTCTTATGCTTGCTTAGTTGCTGTCTCAAAGTTGATTGAATAGGGCGCTGTGTATTGTGTATTGACCCAGGGAGTCTGTTTGCATGTCATGATATATGTATATATATATATATATATATATATATATATATATATATATGTATATATATATATATATATATATATATATACATACATACATACATACATACATACTTACATACATACATACATACATACATATATATATATATATATATATATATATATATATATATATATATATATATATATGTGTATATGTATATATATATATATATAAATCCTCCGACCAGAGCCTATATAGAGGTACGTGTATATACACATTGGGATGCTATATGGTGCCCTTTGCCCTCCTTGCAAAAGAAAACATGGCTATACAAATATCTGCGGTATCGTATTTGTGTACTACATGTACGCTTGTATCGCATATCCCTAATCTAAAAATACATATTTCTATTCAGGGCACTGCCTGCCCCATTGGCCTGGAATGCCCTCCACATCTCACCAATACACTGACTGCTAATACAGTATACTAATTACTAACGCTACTATCTATGTCATATTAACCCTTTAAGGGTGGCATACTGCTTATTAAATTTCAGCGTGCCCCTTGTCACCATGATGCATGAATGCAGTCCTACCGAATAACTCTCAAGGGCTGCATTAACGCATCATGGTGACCATACAGGGTTGATGCACCCCCTCAAAGGGTTTATTGTATGATGCAGCCATGGCAAGTATACTCGCCAGGGCTGTATTCATGCATCATGACGACCGACATCACTTTTAAGCACCATGTGACTTTCTGATAAAGGGTCGATAAAATATCAGCCTACCTTTTTGCTAGTTTCACCCTTGCATCATTGGGGTTGATGCTCCTGAGATGGCATCCAGAATACTAAGCACAGAGTGTCCACTCTATATCCCCTCACCAGGTGCATAGTCCACCCAGATAGCGTTAATCCTGTAGTATAAGTGTGGGTATAGAGGATTAAGGTGCACTCCTCACTAAGCCTGTCCAGGCCTCCTCCTGTACCCTCCTGTAGGCCTCCTCCTCTTCCTCCAGTAGCCAGGTGCTGTGGCTGTAGCCCTCCCCTGCTGCCCGCTGAGTGCTCCTATTCCTGGTCTCCCCTCAGCAGACTCCAGTTGTTATGGTTGTTACCCACTGCCTGCACACTCACTACTCCCGGTACCACTGCCGGCCTGCCGTGGTCGTGGCAGACTACCGCAGCCCAGAAGAGACACATATTTTTGATAGATAAATAGTATCCCCCCCCCCCTTTTAAAAAAGAAATTTAACAAATCTTATAGCAGTCATGTACTTTCAGTTGTAGGCTTTGGTGTATATGGTGAGTGGAGGGGGGGGGGGGGGGGGTAGGGATAGTGAAATGGGAGGGGGCTGGTATTTAGATTTAATCAGCCTGAAAATCGGGTTTAAAACTAGCTGATTTGGATATTTGAGTAGACACATGATTTTTCTAAAAATGTAGCTGGTGGGCTCGTTAAGCAAGATTGATAACTGTGTAAAGACATATGAGCGGGTAAAACATTTGTGTGTTATCCCTGTGTAGGAGTGATGAACTATGAATTTACTGTCATGAGAATTTTCACCCCATACCATGATCTAGGAAGAAGTGATGTCCCTAAAATAAAAATTGAAAGGGAATTAAAGAAAAAATTTGTGTGGTTCTTCTAGGCTCCCGTAGCAGATTTGCCACTTCATGCTGGCATGCCCCCAACGCCGGTAGTCCCCTCAGTCTCTATAGAAACAGTCCCAGTTCCTTTATTTATACTGACAAAAAGCTCCCTGTAGGCTCAGCCGACAGCAAGTTTTTTGGTCTGCTTTTCCCCACGCACACAACTCGATGTGTGTCCCCTCTGATGCCTGCAGGTAGTATGTGGGCTTTAATAACCGTAATTATTTTCTTGACTTTATAAAATGTCTTTAGTTTAAAGATCAAACATAAAAAACAAAAAGCCAGGTATAAACTGACCCTTTAATGTGTCACTGCCTAGGGCACACTGCAGGTGCCTATTAAAAGCGTTTTGATTGAAAAAGTCAGTAAAGGAAGCAACTCATCATCTGATCAGATGTATAGTACGTTTTCTGTGAATAAAGGTGGGAGATGTATCTAACACGGGCTTTCACTAAAAAAGATATAAAGTTTACCGCCCCCTCTAAAAGAAGTCATGTGTACACCTTTTATATGGGAGGACATATGGGAACGTTCCCAGATGACGTCACCTATTTTGGGACTTTTCCTTTTTTTTTAAAACATGAATTAGCCCATAGTTGCACCCAAAGCCAACATACACACATTCCATAGGGTGATATACTTCTCTAGCCTAGGCACCTTGTGGCTTTCCTTTCCCGTCACTGTTTCTGGCGCGGGTGGATGTGGCGTATGTACCGTTAGGCAAGGTGAGGGGGACAAGGCTTTTCTTGGAATAAAAATGGTGGGGTTGGGGGCAGGGATTTGGAAAGGGTTTTAGTGAGGAGGCGGAGGAAAGGGCTAATCGTTCACGAGCGGACCTAGCAATTTGAAGGGGGAGGGGTCCAGTAAATTCTAATATTCCGATTTTATGCGAATAAAGTGAAAAGGAAATGGGACTTGTAAATGTAAGACATTTTCCATGTAAATTAAAGTATTATTGACATTAAGACTGTTAAAGTGTGAAATTGCGATTTTTCCTCAAAAAAATTACGCATTTGAAGGGTTGGTGCTCGGGAGTTGTGAGGATGGAGGGTTGGAGTCTCCCCTGTGATAGGGATTATTCTCATTTTTAATTTACCGTAAAACCTCACGTATAAGCCTAACTCGCGTATAAGCCGCACCTAGACTTTGTGCCGATCCTATAAGCCGCACCAGCGATCTGGTTATGGCGACTTTAGTACTGTACTATAGTAGCAAAAATCCTCGTATAAACCACAACCCGGTGTAGGGATGTCATTGACATCCAATTTATTTCGATTTCGATTATCACTATTTTAGTCTCGATTTTTCGATTATATCGATATTACAAACACAGTTTATATCTTCATGATAGAACGGTCTTCTCACCTGGTTCTATCCGTTCTTATACTTTTTTCTGTAAAGCTGAATTATAGGTAGCACTGTGAGCACAATCTAAAATTAATTTCCCTCAATATTATAGGCTTGGAAAACTTGTTATTTTCAAAATGAATAAAAAGTAAGTTCTAGTTGCAATATTTTCACAATTTTTACAATTTCAGAGATGTAAATTAAAGGCCTATCCATGACAAAAATAGTGTATCGATATAATGCTTTTATCGATGCGATAATCGGAATTCTAGAAATGTCGATGTATCGATGACATCCCTAACCCGGTGTAGCATTAGTTGATCCAAGACAAGGCTATTTAGAAAATATAGTCAGTACCATAAAAGCTCGCAAATACAATGTATAGGCCACGGCTAGTATGCAAATCAGATCGCTGGTGCGGCTTATAGGATTGGCCAAAAGTCGGGGTGCGGCTTATACGAGGGTTTTTGCTACTATGGTACAGTACTAAAGTCACCATAATCTTTAGTTCTGCTTGAGGGCCCAGAACTGTATATTATATTAGTTTTATTATAGTGACTGCAAATTTTGTCGCCTCTGTAACATCTGAAGACCTGATTACAAAATGACTGAACAAACTCATAACTTACATGGACATGTTGAGATTTATTACAAAAGCAGAATTTTCTCACAAGTTTAATACAGACCTAGGTACTACGGTACCGGACTCAACATATACTTGACAGCAGATACGCGTGTTTGCATTCAGAATTCAAGAACTTAATCGTCAATCAGATAATTGATGTTAAACTTAAGTGCTTGCCTTCAGAGTATCGTAGGTTTTAAAAACCACATGATGTTAGGTGAGAAGTTTAGTACATATATACACATCATTATGGGCTTATGTGAAGGTGAGCAACAGAATAAAAGAAATAATTACATTTATAGAAGAATACAAACTAATTTCATGGACCAGGACCAATATGGTATTATGGTCTTCATAAAATAATTCATTCATAAATTATGGAACAATAATTATAAGAAATGTAGGAGTTTTAACACAAGATGTGAAGCCCTGCTTCCCATGTCTACTAATAGTGCTGCTACGGCTGCATATAAGGGCACTTTACAAGCTTGCACCTATGTTTAATGTATATGTGAAACTACTGTACTGTTGTGTTCATGTGCTTACTAATCTCAATACCCCTGCGTTTATATGAGACGGGATAAATTTCAAACACCCTCTGATTCTTGTGCTTGAATGCGACAGTAAGGTTATAATATTAATAAATGAACCATATTATCTAATATCACCAGTAATACTACTACTGTTAATACATACATGGCATTAGATAATAGCCCTGTATCAGTTTGTATA
The DNA here is from genome assembly GCA_947462335.1 of Harmothoe impar. Taxonomy (NCBI): domain Eukaryota; kingdom Metazoa; phylum Annelida; class Polychaeta; order Phyllodocida; family Polynoidae; genus Harmothoe; species Harmothoe impar. The sequence goes on along the minus strand of OX381710.1, from coordinate 15,682,280 downwards.
GTATTGGGACGTTAGCCATTTGTACAACAGGGGGAATCCGCAGCAACAGGGTGATATCCAATGTACAAGACCTGGGCTACATAGTGTACTGTAAAGTTTCGTGAACAAGCTACGGCTTCTACGCCAATCACTCAGCTTAAATTTGATGGCTTGAAATATACGGTGTGTCGCATACAATATCTTTTAGAAGTATACTACTACAGTATCTGTAATGACCCTCTGGGTGGCTTATAGGATTCCCCCCACGTTAGGTTTGCAGCTTATACAATACAGTAGTTATGTCCAATTATGCATATATTGTACATTAGGGATCTCTCCAGCAAATAGGATTGTCTTAGCTCAGTATGGCAGAATGTTGACACTTGCAATGAATGGCAATCATATGTGATAATGACGATAAACGCTTTAAGCCTGTAGGTTCGGCAGGAATGATCACATATACATTTTGCAACCAGAGTTTTTCGCTGACAAAAGCGCAGCGTTTCGAAGATCTGTACAAGCCTAAAAGGATTGAATACTAATATTGGCAATGTTTTCGCAACAACTACAAGCAATCCTTTGACATGGTGAATAGTTCACCATTAGGTCTATCTATGTACATAATCTCACTTTTACTTCCACACAGAAGTTGCAACATCCTTCAAGTTATCGTAACATATTACTGTAAGTCACCAACCACAATAAGGGACTCTCTTCCCTGTTTGACCACTTACTCTCCTCTTTCACCAATACAAAGGCACTCAATTTGATTCCACTATTCTCAAACTCTCAGATATTACATTGCAGTGCCTACACAGCAGGCATATATAAGGACACAGATCCTCCCTCTACAAACCCATAGTTTCTATCTACACCATCAGCATAAACCATGGGACTGCGTCTCTACAAAGGGGCTGGTTGGGTGATACAACACCACTAGTTAACCAAACCCCTTTAGGGTGGCACAATTAAGGGGAGACACCTTCATTTGTTGTTATGCACATGATTTCAGTAACATGCAACTATTGCCTTGGTACAGGAAGGGAGTGTATCAACCCTAGAGTGTCGGCACGATGCATTCATACAGCCCTGGCGAGTTACTCGCGGCCCTGTATGTTGTCATCAGATAAACATGGTATTCCCCAACCTCTCCCTTAACAGTTAAACTGAGTGAGTCATCAATGACTCTGGAGAATACACACACTATATCATTATATACACAGCTGAGAGTACATCATTAATTTTTTACATAAGGTCGTTGTTGAAGAAGGGTTTCCTCATCTTCTTCTTGCGGTTAGTGAATGTTGTGTCTATGAAGTCGTCGCTGCTGTTTAGTGACGAGTCGTTGGCTGGAGCCTGGAGTCTCACCAGCGGTCCCCTGGGCACTCCCGCAGAGTTACGCTTCACACCACTCGACTTGCGTTTTGGTGGCTCGGGCTCGCTCTCGGTGGTGTTGACAGAGTCGTTGGGCGTGCTGGTATCGGCTCCCATCACAAAGGTAGAGTTGAGGTTGGACGCAGTCTGTTGGAGAGAAGATTTACCTGTTACATACAAACTCTGTTTGTAAGAAGGAGGGAGAAAAAAGCACTATTTGTTTAAAGCTGTCTCACTATGTTTAAGGGGAATTAGGAAAAACTCACAATCTATAGTTTGAAAATATGCAACAAAAAACAGCAAACCCATATGAAATATTCTGACCTGTTAAGGGCAGCATAGTGCTTTTACTAGGGCACTTTGCCATTTGTCAGCATGATGCATAACTACAGCATTGGCCAGGAGCTCGCCAGTGCTGCATTCATGCCAATCCTACAGGGCTGATAGACACAAAGGGTTGGCACGATGCATTCAGCCCTGATGAGTCACTCACCAGTCCAGCATTCATGCATCATGACGACATAGCACATTTTAAGCATCATGCAGCCGTTAAAGGGTTAAACAAAACCCTTTAACGGCGGCATGATGCCTTAATAAAGAATGCAGTCCTGGCGAGTAACTTGCCAGAGCTGCATTCGAGCATCATGCCGACCTTGTGGGGTTGATACACTCCTGGAGGATCTGTGATATGTACCAATGCAGCCCTGGCGATTAAAGTGGCTGGGGCTGCATTCACCCATTATGATAACAAATGTCATCTTTTAGCGACATGCCATCCTGAAAGGGTCAAACAAAACACCAACTTTAACTGTTTAACACTTGGCATTAAGCGGCTGTTAGAAGCTTAACCAAAAACCCCCAAGTTGAACCCATGTTACTCACGTTTTCCTCGTCCTCCTCGTCGTGGTCGCGGTTGGCACACACGTCCAGCTTACACCCACACTTGTCGCTGCAGCCCAGGTTGTTCTTGGTGCACTTACAGCGCTTGGTGGAGCAGTCTCCCTTACAGCCACACGACGTGCTTGTTGTGTTCAACGTGTCGTCAGAATCCTCTGCCTGGGGCAGCTCGCCGGTCGAAGACACGCTCTGGAAGAAGTTAAATGCCTATATTGTACATTTTAACTCAATCTGTGAGCGACTAAATGTTCCTTAACATAGTTAGACCGTCAGTCCCAGATCGTTCCTGTGCGTTCTGAGCCAAATACAGGGTTTCCACCAAAGTCTTCAGATTGAAATTTCCATGACTATTTCAGGGTTGCCACCGACAAGGTAATTCTAAATTACCTGACTTTACATCAAATTTCCCTGACAATCGTGATACATTGTGCAACTTTTAGGAATATGTATGAGATGTTGAAGTTAGGGGTGTGGCTTATATGCAAACATCATATCTACCTTGACGTTCTTTGGTAAGCGGAAGAGTGGCTTGGGCAGGCTGGGCAGGTTGGGCGTCCAGTTTGGGTCGTCGTATTCGTCGTCCCCGTTCTGCGCAGGGGTGTACGGGGTACCCGGGATGTCATAGTCCTCAAAGTCGACCTCCTCCTGTGGGCGAGAGACACGTGTACACAGGTCAGACTTTCAGTTTTTTAATTTAAAAAAATCAAATACGGCTGTGATACTGATTTAAACAAGGGAAGTCGTATTTTGCCAGCCCGTTGCAAAACCCATGGCCGTATTTAACGGCCCTATGATGTCATCAAAAATGGCCGTTTGTTTACATTTTAACGGCATAGAAAATAGTATTTTAGGCTTCCCCCTATCATAATTTTGACAATTTGAATCGAGAAAGATAAAAAAAAACAAAAAAACGACAACACAAAGGCACACTCGTTTGAGTTTGTTAAAGGTTATTTCACTTGTTGACCCTCGGGCTGCATTTCACGTGGTTGTCTATTCATGCGGACTGACAATGCTCTAATAGGCAGGTCCAGGCATACGACTGACACCCAATAAATAACCCGAAAAAACTCGCCAGTCCGACATGAGATACAAATTGATCATAGGATGGGTTGAGTTGAACTGTCTAAAAAGTGTACATCAAGTGAAGTGTCATATAGAAAATACAGTGAAACTAGTTACAGGAGATCGACGTTTCAAGTAATAGTAAAACTTTAAAAAAAGAAGAAGAAAGAAAATCATATAAAATAATTAGTTTTACTTAAGTTTAAACAGTGCTTACGTTGCCTGTCTTTTTTGATTGTCTTTTCCCCCTTGCTTCCATCTTGGGGGTGGAGTCCAGGTGGCCGAAGTAGCTCGTGTCTCCCACTCGCTGCTTGATGCTCGTCTTGATCAGTTTCTGAAATAGGAATGGGAAATAATTAGACTTCAAGTTTGATTGACAAGGAAAATGACGTTTTTAAGGATGTCTACATTTGTACCCTCTACAACGGTCTACAATGCCAAGTCTTCTTTCTCAGTGTTATGCCCTAGTCGTATCCACCCCTTAGATTTGGCATGACGCTAAAATTGAGTCCTGGTGAGTTACTCGCCAGGGGTGCATTCAAGCATCACATCGACCCTGGGTATAACACATGTAAGCGGGTTTTAAAAGGTTTAAAATAGAGGGCATGGGACTGGATTTTGAAGAAAATTCTAAGACGGGAGCCAAATCCCTTATCTGAATGGTATATTAGACAAATTGTATGGATCCTCTCAAGGGACTAAGAACCCCCTCTATTGATTCAAAATATTTTCTCAGTGTACGAATAACAGGGGTGACTTCAAATTTCCCGGAGGTGACCAATCTCAAATAAACTTGAAATGTTCAAATTGAGGCCCAAAATAACAGTCCTCTATAGTTTAATACAGGTCTTCGCAACATAAAATAATTTAAATCAGGGAAAAGCTTGAAAACTATCATCCCTGAATTTCCAAATTTCGATGAAAAGCCCATGCCTGAACCCTTCACTATGCGTCCCTCACCAGGGTTGCCACCGACAAGGTAGATTCAAATTCCCTGACTTTTCCCTGACATTATATCAAATTTCCCTGACAATCGTGACATAAACCCTATTTTTTTAAACGCCTGCCAACTATGAATATGCACTCTTTTTAAAGTCATCTTCCACTTAGTGAGTGGTCATTATTTAACAACAGGAGTTTTGTGTATTGCGTGTGTGCAAAAATTTTACCCCCTCGTTTATGAGGATTTAGATACTTTTCTCCCTTAAAATCATAATGAAATACAGGCTTTTTCAGAGAAAACGGGTGACTTTTTTTTTGTATTTCAAAGATTTTCCCTGACAAAACATTATTTTCCCTGAAAATTTCAGAAAATATCATTTTCCCTGACATTTTGCCAAAAAATCTGAAATTCCCTGACATTTCCCTGACCTGGAAGGAAAAATATTTTCCCTGACAGTGGCAACCCTGCTCACCTTGTGCAGGTTGTCCACCTCGTCCGTCTTCTTCTGCAGCTCGTCCTGGATGGCCGACAGTTTCTCGAGCTCGTCGCGTGTGAGCTGTCCGGCCGCCTCGACCCCGGCCTGGGACAGCACCTTCTCATTGAGCAGCATGAGGAGGGACCCCAGGCGGCGCTGGGAGTCCTGGTGTAGGGCCGTCACCGCACGGTTATGTTCCTCCTTCATTGGTATTGAATTTTATAAGTTATCAGTTATTCACTATTTTGGTGTCGATTTAGGTAATATATCAGTTATTCATTATATAAAGGAAGAGGTAGCTTAGGCCACATTTTTTTTTATAAAGTTTAGGTGACAGACACTAAAAAATTTCAATGCGGACCATGAAATGAATGAAAATTATGATATTTGGGATTTTTGTTATAAAAATAACACAAAAATTTGTAATATCTTGAATAATATTTTGCCTTTCACTTTTATTACTTAAACACCTTAATAATGGTCCGATTTACACGCCGTAAAAACTGACATAAAGCACACAAAAAATCCAATATGGCAGCGTATCGATACCTGTTGATTGTCGATTCAGTTATCCAATACATAAGAAATAGCTATGTATCGATACCTATGATACCAATGACATCCCTACCTTCAGGTTGGAGACTTTCTGCTGCAGCCCGGTGAGGAGGTGCTCCTTGTCTTCTAGTTCGGCCTGCGCGTCCACCGCTTTACTCACCTCCTGTAGTCGCTCTACCTGCGCCTTCACCGCCTGGTAACGGGGGGAAATAAAATAACAATGATCAGTGGTGGTATCATTGAATTTGGATGTACCAGAAATTCCAACATACAACCCATGGGTTCTACATGTGAACCAAACCACCAGTGTTAGGGGCTACCATAAAGTATGCATGCACATTTTCCCAGAAATTGACCCCCCCCCCCTAAATTTCTTGGTACGCATTTTCAGAAAAGACACCCCTACTCACCCCTTCGTGCGTACACACTTCTTTTTTTTTTAAAGTGTTTATTCGTAGCTTTCACATACAAATATCCGTCGGGGCAACTTGTACAAATATAGGCTCCTCTATATGGAAGCCCCCTTTGCAATTGTGCATATCATGCACAATTGCAAAGGCTGGCAGTGCAGGGTATTCTAAAGCACAGTACAGTACCAAAGTAGACATTATCATACCCCTAGTGCGGGTTATAGTATTTTTCAAGTTAGAGGGAGTGTTATATATGAGATACTGGTTAAATGATTTGAGAATTTAGGGTATGTTTCGAATTCGTATATCTCATCATTTCTAGTCAAATTAAAGCTATATTCCCAGGTGAAATCAAAGCAACAAGTAGAATTTTTAAATTCCCAAGAATGTGGAAGGAGAATCAACAATTTTGAATTAACTATTGATGCTTTATTTAACCATTCATAAAACAGGGATGAAAGTGACAAATCTCAAAAAAACTTGAAATGTTCATATTGAGGCCCCTGGATAAAGATCCTCTATCATTAAGTACACGTCTTGGCGACACAAAAAAAACCCTTGAAATCAGGGAAAAACCTGAAGACTTTCATCCCTGAATTAAAAGCGGGTTACCGCTCGTGGCTCACCTTGTCCAGTAACAGGCGGAGCGCTGTGCGAGCATCCATCAACGTTTTCACCTCCTCCCACCGAGTCTTGGACCGTTCATCTGAAATATAACAAGGGTAAGGTGTTTATGCGAGGCGCATACAATGTATTATCAACTTTACAGATTGTAATTACCCGAGGTATGGAACGAAGTGGAATACTGAAGGGGAATTTAGGTTCTAACGAAGCCTGGCACCACGTGAGTGCCAGGGGAACATGGGAGAGAGACACCGGAAGTAACCAGTTACTGGAGCGCGTACACTAAAGGGAATTGTAAGGGGATTCCTATGACTAATGTAAATTACTGATGAATTAATTTTTCCCGGCTATGCCGGTTTTGATTTCGGAGGCTATGACAGGGGATGGCTGGTGGGCCCATGTTCCCCTGGCACTCACGTGGTGCCAGGCTTCGTTAGAACCTAAATTCCCCTTCAGTATTCCACTTCGTTCCATACCTCGGGTAATTACAATTCTAACTCACCCGGCACCACTACTTCGTGCCGGGTAACCTGGGAGATCTTCAAAGTTTCCCTTCAATTCCCTTTCTACATCCCCGAACATAAAGTCAGGACAAGTAGTGTTGGTGTTAAACTGCACCTATTTCCATTTCATTTAACTTGTGAACAATAAAGTGGACTTTCCACATCAACAGAATGCACATATTTGTTTTGTGCTTAAATGGAACAATAACAGTGTGACTAAAAAATTTTCAAATCACTGTTTGAGTACCTCTTCGAGTACAGTGTAAACGTAAACAACACTCTGAATTTCATTCTGAGTAAAAAGTAAACACAAAGTAATCATTTCATGATTACAAAACACATCTTCTTTCAGCTGAACATCATTTCCATCACAATAAAACAACTGTCAATCAACTCAGTATCGTCTTGAAAGACTACCAACATCGATGTAAAAATAAACTTTATCTTGAGCTCATAATTAACTTCTCAACAGTTCTATCAGTATGAACCCGTATAATCGTAAAGTAAATCTCCCCTGAGTTTTTTCCCAGTGAGAATCCGGGCAAAACTTGTAAAAAATATTCCTCAACCTTATAATCTGCTGTATATTGCAAAACTTAAACTTTATCTTGAGGTCATTATCAACTTCTCAACAGTTCTATCAGTATGAACCCGTACAGATTACTCTTCAGCCATAGTTGTCTAACAACGCCGTCCCCAGCGTCACCTCTGGGTCCAGCTCAACAGGCTTGTTGTAATGTCTTGCCATTGTGGCTTCTGACTTCCAGGAGCCATATTGTAGCAGTACATTCGTGGCTAAACCTAGCCTGGCCCCTGACGATGTCCCTGCTCCTCGGGTGGAGTGAGCCCCAAAACTCTTTGTGTTCACCCCACTGTCATTCAGCACCGACAGTACCCATCTGGACACTGTATCTCTGGAGATTGCCGCAAACGGCCGCCTGTAAGACAGGAACAGGTCAGACTCCCTCCTGACTGGACACACTCTCTTTAAGTACTCCTTTAACGCCCGTACTACACACAGTTTCCTCACCCTGTGATATGGCTTCAGAGAGAGGTACTGGAGTGGATCTCCAGTCTTTGCAGCCTTCATCTGTTTTGTCAGCAGAAAAGTGACCGTTCCGTCATCCTGTTGTTCCATCAGCTCTATGTCCAATGCTAAAGCCACCTGACCTCTTTGACCTGTTGTCAATAGAATGAGAATCAGTACCTTTTTCACTAGTTTTTCCAAAGTCAGTCTCTTGTTTCTGTCCCAGCTCTTGATGCACTTGAACACTTTCCCTACACTCCAGAACCTACTGTATCTAGGTCTGGGTGGGTTTATCACCCAGGCTGCCCTGCAAGCCCGGGATACCCAGTATGCCTTTCCAACAGTTTCTCCTGTTGGCCTCCTTTGTAGAAATAATGATAGCGAGCAACGTGCAGCATTGATGGCCCCGTAGGAGTAGCCATCCTCAGACATCTTCCGTATGAAAGTGCATAACTCAAACTCAGTGGGGTTCCTCTTGGACACTCTTGTAACTAAACAGTGGGTTCTCCACTTCTTGTAATATGTGGCATACGTCTTCTTCGTTTCATCTTGCCAGCTTTTTAACAGAAAATTGGCTGTCGCTTTATTGCAGCCTTCCATGTGCACTAGCCTGTTCTTCAAAACAGTAAAACATTCAGGCTCAGTCCTTTTGGATATCTTGCGTCGTAATCTGGGTTTGGATCCACGTTCCTTCTCTTCTGCCCCACTTTGTAACACACCTTGGCCTTTCTCTTTACTCTGCTGTACCAGTGTGCGGACGGCCAGTCTGGTACCACCATCAGTAGTCTTTGAGGTTTGTCTTCCTCCACCTTCCTGAGTATTCGTCCCACCAGGCTGAAAGGAGGAAAGATGTAAGCATTAAGGTTTGACCAAGATACCGTAAAAGCATCAACATGTTGGCAGTGTGGGTCAGGATCCAAGGACACATACATTTCACATTTTGCGTTCTCCCTGGAAGCGAACAGATCTATCTCAGGTGTGCCAAATACCTTACATATCTTCTTGAACACCTTCTGTCCCAGACTCCATTCTATGTTGTCCCTGAACTCCCTGGACGCCCTGTCTGCCTCTACATTCAGAACACCTGGAAGGTATGATACTGTCAACCAGGCCTTTGTCCTCTCTGCCCATGCCCAAATCCTGCTAGCTACCTCATGACATGAGCTCGACCTGACACCTCCCATCTTTCTGATATATGCCATGGCTGTGGTATTATCAGTGGAGATATGTACATGCAATTTTCCACTCCTGCAAAATGCCAACAACGCAAGCCTTATTGCCTCTAGTTCTAGTACATTTATGTGTTGGTCTTCTCCAGCCATCCATCTTCCTCCTATGGATTTTCCTTCAGCGAATGCACCCCAGCCGTCATTACTGGCATCAGTAAATAACCTAAGGTCCGGGGAATCTGACCTGATCACCCTGTGAGCTGTGCTTGCATTGTCTAACCACCAATGTAGGTCATCTCTAGCTTCATGTGATAGGGTCATAACACTGTCGAAGTTACCTCTTGCCTTCACCAATGCCCTGTTTTTGCTAAGCTCCAGTTTTTTAGTATGGGCTAGCCCATAGTCTACTGCAGGGGTGTAAGCTATCATGATCCCTATGACCTGTGCAACCTGTCGTATAGTCAGGTTTTTCTGACACAGCAACTCTAGTATGGCCCCTTCTACCTTTTCCAGTTTCCCTTCAGTTAGTGTAACTGTCATTTCTATTGAGTCTATCAGGAAACCTAAGAAGGTCAAATGCTGCCTTGGCGTGAAACATGATTTTTCCGGGTGTACCACCAAACCTGCCTCGTCTAGCAATCCCATCAGAACATTCACACCTTGTATACATTCATTCTCTGAATCTCCCATAACAAAAATGTCATCTATATAGGGGAAACACTCCACCCCCATCAGCCTTGCCTGTATGAAGAGGGGGGTGAGGGTCTTTGTGAAGTAGTAGGGGGCGCACGACAAGCCATTTGGTAGGACATTGAATTGGTACAATTTTCCTTCCCACCTGAATCTCAAATACTTCCTGTCTTCCAAACAAACGGGCAGAGAGAAAAAGGCGTCTTTCAGGTCAATCGAGGCTAAGTAGCAGCCTGGTCTTACCATCTCCACAGCAGTGGCGAGGGAGGCCATTTTGAAATGTTGATAATACACCATTTTATTCAGCGACGTTAGATCCAGGATGATCCTGACTCTCCCATCCGGTTTCGGTCTAGTGAAAATGTTTGAGACCCATTCCCCACTGACACTCTCTACCTCATGTATTATTTGTTTATCTAACATAACCTGTAATTCAGTGTTTGCAGCCTGTTTGTCCGAGGACGATAACCTATAGGGTTTTGGGATGTTGTACTGCTCTGGTAACTCATAGAAAGGGATTTTAACCCCTGTAATGCTATGCAAAATCCAATCGTCCGTTGTTATTGAGTCCCAAAATTCCCAACATCCTCCTATCTGCCCTCCCACAAAATTTTGTGGCTTGTGTTCTAATTTTTGAATTGGAAGCAGGTCAACTTTCGAAAGAATGGGTAATGTCTCTGTACCAACCTGTTGCAATGGCCTTTCTATCGTCTCTTGCTGAAGTCTGGGGCGTTTTGTTTGGGCTGCACATCCTGCAGAGGGCTGTGGTGCTGGGCTGGCTGCCTTCCTCTTCCTCGGTGGCTTCGATGGCCTTGACCCCTGCCTCTCTGGGGGTGCGAGGAAGTGTGAAAACCCTGGTGACCACCACGGTCATTATTTTGGTAGCCTTGGTAGCCCCCACGGCCTCGGCCTCTGCTCTGTCCTCTGCCAAAGCCACCACGCCCCCTTCCTCTGAAGGTGCCTCTTGCTCTGCCTCGCCCCCTGCCTCTAGGGGTGAAGTTCTGCTCCGGCATCAGATCCCGATACAGCCTCTTGGATTTCTTTACCTCATCTACCGTCTCCTGTACCCCTTCTCCTAACAGGTAGTCTCCTCCTACATCTGAGTTGACCACTGGGGTAGCCACGGCGCCATCCATGTGTGGTCTTAGTGCATGTCTACGCCTTCGCACTATAGTAGTGTTGGCGAAAAAGGCCAATCTTACAGCCTCTGCCACATCAACACCGATGCTGTTCAAAGTAGCATCCCTCGGCCCTCTGTTTATCACTAGATCACACAGTGGCATCAATGCTGATATAGACGCCAGTATTAGCTGCTGAGTCAGTTGGAGCTCTGAATCAGCCCTCTTTACATCCTGTGACACCAGATTGCTTTTGTAGAAAGCTTTATCCATTTTTGGCACCACTAGTAGTTTCAGGTTTTCCGGCGGTGGGTAGCAGTCAGAGGCCTCTTTTGCTGCTGTCAGATCCTTGGTGTTTTTGAACATTTTTGAGACATATTCCGCCAGTCCAGGGGTAACCTCCGGGCCATAGTATTCACTTTCAGTATCCTGTACTAACTGGCGGGCCCTGTCGGTGAAGGCCCCTCGTCTCATGTCTGCCATGGGATCCGCCCTTTTTTCAGGGTGCGTGTCTTCAGGTTTTCCCTGTGCAGGCTTTTCCGGCTGTGTCACAGTCGCCGCTCCGGTAGCTGCAGCGACCTTCCTCTTCTTTGGCGGGGGCATGGTCTGTAAAGGAGTATCTTCCTCCTCATATTCCTCCTCATAATATTCTTGTTCTGCGTCATCGTACTGACCAATTTCATCGTCAGCCTCCTCATACTCATCATACTCATCTTCTACTTGTTGAGTCGTAGCCGCATCATATTCAGAGTCATCCCCGAACAAGAATGAAGCTGCGTATCCATCACTCTGGCCGTCTTGTGACTGTGCCTGCTCATATTCATGCCTGCTGGCTTCTCTGGCCAGACGAGTAGATCTCTGTCTGCCAGATTCTCTTGACATGCCAAAGGCCGTAGTAACCAGCGAGAAGCCATTATCATCCTGTCTTCCACGGCCTCTTCCACTTGGGACAGTGTTTCCTCGGCCTCTTGTTGCTGCACGTGTCATACTGGCAGCAGCCTGACGTGTATTGACAGTAGCTTGTGGGTCGGTGTCAGCGGTGTCAGCAGTGTTGACAGCCGTTGACGACGCGTGCTGTGCTGTCAAGGTCAAGTTGACAGCACTGCTGTCAACCACATGTGCGTCAACCGTGCCGTCAGCTGTAGTGTCAACTGCTTCATCATCTTCTTCTTCTCTTTCACTGATGGCGTGTTCTCTAGCAACATGTTGCGTGTACCTGTTTGTCATGTAATCAGTCTCATACTGTATGTCCAGAGCCTTCAGTCTTGCCCTGTCATCTTTCTGTTTCGCCACGCTCGACGAGCCGGCTTGCTCTTTCTGTCGCCGGGCGGCGGTGGCTTGTCGCTCCGCTGCCCGCTGTTTCTGTTTATCCAAGAACTCTTGAGGGGTCAGCGTTTCTTGGCCATTGTTGTGGGAAGCAGCAACGCTTGTGGACTGTACATCTTTGTGTACGGCCTTCTTCCCTCTTGGCTTTTTGGGTGGATGTTTATCCCCCGACTGGCGATCCGCCATCTTGGATTTTGCGTCCCACGCTTCGCTCGTTCAGATTATCTGAAAACGACGAAAAAAGGTAATTAGTACCAATTTTTGCTCTGCCAACGCAAGGAGCATACCTTTAAAAAGGTTTTTGTGTAATTTAAAATTACTAAAACGGGGTAAAACCCCAATAAAAGGGGAAATACTCACCACCACGCTCCAGCTCCTGACTTCAATCTCAAGTGTGCGCGCGCAACTGGTTACTTCCGGTGTCTCTCTCCCAGGTTACCCGGCACGAAGTAGTGGTGCCGGGTGAGTTAGAACAATTCATAAAAAGAGTTATTCTTGTTATTTCTAGCTCAGCTTGTGAAATCACCCCTACTGCCAATGAATAACATCCCCCAAATAGTTCCCGGTTAGTGTTTGGATTATATCAATTACCTTGGTCAGCCTCTACAATGCGCTGCTGGGTCTCAGAGATCTGCTGGTTGAGGTGTTTCAGGTCCTCCCGTGCCTCGGCTATCTCCGCCTCCACCTTCTGCTTGCTCTCGTCCGTCTCCTCCGTCCGGCTGTTGTCCATCATCTTTTTCTACAAGTGGCAGACAAGGTTTATAGATTAAAATCAGGGATGGGACTTTTTTTTATTGAAACTTCGAAGATGGGGGCCGACATTATTTGAGAGGTATTTAAAATGAATTATATGGAATACCCCTTTCCCCATTAATGTTAACTTTTGTTTTGTTTGATTATCATTTCATCTTTTTTATATCCCTTTTTAAAACAAAATCTGGTGAGGGGAGAAATACTTTGTATCAAATCATATCTATCTGTTGAAATCTATGAAATATTCTTAGAGAAAGTTATTTAAATCTTTTTTTTTAAAGAGAAAATGGCCAATTTCATTTTTTGGGGTCAGCCCTGTTTAGCTACTGTAAAACCTCGCGTATATGCCGTGGCTAGTACGTCAATCGGATCACCATAATCAGACCCAGGCATGGGATTTGGTTTTGAAGAAAAATCCAAAAAGCAACCAAAAGATGTGATCTGGGGGGAATTTTGTATGATTTGCATGGCATAAAGCCCTCTAGAGACTAAGACCCTCCCCCCTATCAATGTTAAAATATTTTTTCATTGGATCTGCACTCATCACAGGGATGACCTTTTTGGCCTTAAAAATCTGGGAATCTGGATGAATCCGGAAGAATCCCGGGCCTGCAGACCGCTGGTGGGGCTTATAGGATTGGCCCAAAGTCTGGGTGCGGCTCATACGCGAGTTAGGCTTACATGCGAGGTTTTACAGTAGGTAGGGTCGGGTAACTAGAAGTGTGATGAGCCAACCTTGGTGGGGGGTTGTCCCAGGTCCCCGGTGAGGTGGGTGATGCGCGAGGTGAGCTCCTTACGCTGGGCGCGCATCTGCTCCAGGTGGTGTCGGTTCTCCTCCACACTCACCACCAGCTCCAACTCGTCATCTAACCACTTCTACAAACACAATTATCAATACAAAATATTATTATTATAAATAATATATTTCCAGAGATACCACATAGTCATGACAAAAAAGGTAGGAAATTTAAACAAACTTGGTCATTTTTCTGTAGGAAATTAACATAAGGCCACTTAAAGACGATTATCAGCTTTGCGGACACCGCCCGCACCCTCTAAAACGGGCTGCATTGGTTCTTTTTTTTCATACTTTTAGAAAAAAAAAGGACCAAAAATAGCGCATGGAAGAAAACACCGTGAGCAATACAATTGCAATATAATCAATATCTCAGCTGTTGATTGGGCTAGAAACCTAATTTAAAGGGTATTTTAGACCTTATTTCCACATACAGCCCACCAATGTTCTAAATAAAAATAAAAAGGCCCTCCCGCACCTCCAGAAAATAGGAAAACAAAATAAAATAAAAGGCGCCCTCCCGGGCCCTTTTTTCCTAAATAGTGTCCGCAAAGCTGTTAATTGACTTTAAGTGGCCTAAGTTAATACAAAAATTCCAGTCCAAATAAAAGTGGGGATTCCTGCAAAAGTAGAATATGTGACATCTCTGTATAACACATGTAATCACATCAGCTGGTCACCCAGCCACTTCTACAGAAAAATACACAAAAACCTGGTGCATATAGTGGGTCTTATATGCACCAAAAAATTTAGCGCACTTTATAGGATTACTCCCTAAATTGAAATAAGAAACAAATTATATTTCATTTGCTGTCTTTAAAAAAAAAAGAAGAAGAAAAATCGTTGCATACATTTTTTATTATTATTATAGGGTCGGTATGATGCATGAATGCTGCGCTGGTGAGTTACTCGGCTGGGCTGCATTCATGCATCACGACAAAGCACTTAAAGCATCATGGCATGATTCATGCTGCCCTGAGGGTAAGAGTGTGAGAGCTCACCTTGAACTTGGCCTGTGCGCTGGCGTCGTGGCGCACCTGTTTGTTGGCGCGGTCAGCCAGCACCTGTTTCTGTCTCATCAGGGCCTCCTTCAGCCGCCGGTTAGCTGCCGCAGCCTGCCACAGGGGGAACAGGGGGGTTAATGGGATTTATAATCTGGCAGATACATGTGGTGACATGGTTATACTTTCACTAGTCCATCATACCAATATTGTATTCGGCGTAATAATCGCCTGTCTCCTTTTTGGAGACTAGAAAAAAACAACTGTCACCAAATTATTATGATTTTTTAAAATAAATAAAATGCCATTGAAATATCTTTTATATGTGCAAAGGGCGCTAATAAATTAAATCAAATACAGTGAGTCACTATCTTTCTGTGGAGAAGCCATGGTCATCTCATGAGACTTATTATGAGTTTGAAAGGACCAAAAATTGTAGGATAACTCATAAACCAGCTCTAAACTTGTTTATCTTCATTGAACGGCACACCTTAGTTATTTGGATTTTAAGGGAACATCTTCAAAAATACTTTTTAAAAAAACGACAAAAAAAACCCCGATGTGACATGTATGTTGTGTGTTACCTCTTCCCCCTTGCGTCTGAGCACCACCTGCTGCTGGACGTTAATCCGCTCCATCTTCTGGAACTCGGCTTGCTGCTTCCTCTCCTGAAATAACAGGCAATGTTAGGTCACAATAACAAAATATATCATTAAAAGGGGCGTCTAATACTGGTAGATTTTTATGCAAATTGCTTGTGTTGGGGGTCAGCCCCCCTCCAAAAAATGCTCGTATTACCCGCACCTAAACTTTGACAATTTGTATAACCCGCACAGGGGGTTTGGTTATACGTGGGAATTTACAGTAATAACCGTAGGTTATATGCAGGAAGTTACGGTAATCAATAACCGTGTGTTAAATGCAGGAATTTACGGTAATTAATAATCATGGGTTATATGCAGTAATTTACGCTAACTAATAAATTTTGGTTTTACCTTGGCTTTAAGCTGCAGGAGCTCCTTCTCCTTCTTCTGTTTCCACTTGCGGGAGGCCTCGCCCTCGGCCTTCATCGTCTTCATCAGCGTGACTCGCTGCTTCTTGAGGTCCTGGATCTCCTTGGCCAGTCGCTGACTGTCCTTGGCTGACGACTCCTTCATACGGAGCAGCTTAGTCTGCTCCCGGTTCTCCCGCTGCAGTCCCGTGATCTTTGTCTCCAGTTCCTTAACACGCTGACGTCGCTGCTCTCCCACCCTACGGGGAAATAAGTAAAAGGTTATTGGACAGGTTTCAGAGACGATAGCTAACAAACAATATTTAACAGTTTTGATCAATTTCTCTTTGCATAATAACATGATGCAAAAAAATGGGAAGAGCGGCATAATGCAAGTAGAGAGATGGATATCTAGATTTCTTTTTATAAGAGAGAAAATGAAATTACAATCTTCAATTTTTGTTTTGTTTTACATAATTCAAGAAAGTTACAGTACCGGTAGTGAACTTGGAAATACTAGCCAACTCTCCATTTCACCTAATACGGTTGAATATATACGGCATTTAATACACCACAAGAAATGTATAGAAATTGATCTTCTAATTGTGTAAACAAGCCAAAGTTGGCGCAATGAGAAGGAATTGTTTGCTGTACTTACTTGCTTGAGTTGAGGGCGGCCTTGGCAGAGAACAACTTCTCTGACAGTTCATCCTTCTCCTTTGCTAGTTCAGAGATCTGACTTTCTCTTTCCTTCAACTCGGCCTGCAAAATCAAAGGAGTCTTTAGATCTAATTTAGCAAAAATATAGGCGTTGGGTTTCTTTCCCTTTTGAATTGGGTATAACTCCCCTGGATAGTGCTGTGAGAGTTCCCCAAAAAAGAAATTCAGATTGAAAATTTTCCTGACCATTTGGATACAGTGCTGGGTGCTCTTCAATTTGACAGCGCTTACCCCTTGGCACTAGTGAATTTAGTTTTATTCCTCCTGACTTCATTCGCGTCAAAATTTCAAAAGATTCCCTGATCACTTGATCCCCTTTGACTATCCCTGACCCGTGGAAACCCAATAGAGCGCACTCTGAGCACTATGTGGATGTTATAGGAAGATACCCACTGAACGTATTATAACTTTCCTGTCACTAGCTTTGTAAAATTGATGTCAACCTAACTACTTCATCCTCACGTTTAAATTGTCTCTACATCCCCCCTGGTTTCCTGGTTGGTCGGTCGCGAATCTTTGTAACGGAAGCATCATACACACTGAATAAACTGCTATGAGGTTACATGGATGAAAAAAAAAAGGGAAAAAAATGCCAACTAGCCGGTAGATAAATTCCCGTGGAGCAATACCACTTACCTCATACTTGTCGTGGAACACGTTGAAGGTCATGTTGTTGCTGTTGATCTCCTTGAGTAGAGCCTCTTTCTGGTCCAGCATGTCGTTGAGCGCGTACATCTTGTTCTTGAGTTGTGCCTCTTTCAGAACATCTTCCGTCGTGTATGGTGTCACACTTGATCGCCGACCGCCATCCTGAAAAATTGGTTATCAACGGTTTAGATTTGTAGTACTTCAATGCAGTTTACATTAAAACATAGATGCCACTCAGTCGTCCGCAGAAAGTAGAAAAAGTCTCTCTGTTAGTCCAGAACAAGTAGGAAATTGGAGATTTCGGTAGACTTTTTTTGGGTACGAACTTTACATATTCAATACTAAAATGACTACAAAAGTAGAAGTGACCCTGACGAAGGCCCGAAAGGGTTGAAACTAGTAGTAATTTCAAGCTCACTTTAATATGTAGTCCTAGCCCATTTCACTAAAAATGTTTCTATTTTCTCCTTTAGAAAAATAGAAGTAGTCTGTGAGTTACGTACCAGGGAGGTGTTCTTGTCGCTGTGCTGGGTGCTGAGCTCGGTGGTGTCCGAGTCGTCCAGCTTCGACTCGTGGATGGTCTCCATCTCGGTGATGTGTTCCTGGATCTCCTTCAGCTTCTCCTGCATCTCCGGGTTAGCCTCCAGCAACGACAGGCTCAGGCTGAAACACAGAAACATGGTTAGGACCATATTAAAATCGATGTTGCTCCCATAATGCATTTCACCCGAGGCAATTTTGTTCGGTCCTGGTCAGCCTCGGCCAGCGTCTATCCTACCAGGTGGATAGCCTGGGAGCAGGCTGTCTTCCCACCACAATACACATATTTTATTTACTTCTGTCAAATATAGGTGTGAGTGTTAATACACAGTAGCCCCCAGCTAATTTAATTACCCCTTTGATCTAGATAATAATCTGTATGTAGTTGGATGTGTATTGACCAATACACACCCATTTGCGCCACCAATCTGGCGCAAGTTGGTATCAATTGGAGACAAGCACTGCTCCCATACCATACATAGCAGAGGGGACGGAGCAGTGTTGGTATGGGAGTCCGAGACTGGCTCTTGGTCGGCAGTCACGTTCCCGCCCGCCGCCATGTTGTTACTGCAACTTTCTTCTGACGGCATCAAATGTTCATATTAGCCTATCGACAGCAGTTCGCTGCTGGTTAGTGCCTAAATAGTTATAATCTATGCTTGTTCACATCATGATGCATGAAATGAATGGAGTCCTGGCGAGTAAGGAGTATTTTGGTTCCCAGTGTCTGTATGATGCATAAAATGAATGCAGCACTGACAATGACAACCGGTGATGCATGATGACGAAGCACCTTGCAGCATTTAATGCAGCCCCACTTAAACTTAAAGGGTGAACTTTGCCCTCATTTCAGCCACTCTCATATCCATAATTAGTATAACCTGATGGGGCATGCGGTCTGGGTGCGAAAGACACCTCGCGCAACACTGAGACAGACTTAAATTTTGAATAAAAAAAAAGAAGTAAAAATATAAATATTTAGCCTTCAAAAATCAAAATTAGAAATCAAATACGGCAAATAATAAAAGAATCTGTCCTGGTGACGTACCCGGTCTTTGTCTTGAGTGCCTCTAGGTTCTCCTTGAGCTTGTCGTTGATGGCCTCCACACTGACCATCTTCTCGTACATGGCCGTGTTCTGGTGGATGGCGTTAACCAGCTCCTCCTTCAGACGACCGTTCTCCTCCTCCAACTTAGCGATCACGTCCTTGTACACCGACGTGTCGATACTCGAGTTCAACGAGCTACAAGGGCAGATAAATGAAAGTATGTGGATTACCAAAGAATATCACTTTCAAGCTTATTACAAGAGCCCAGGCGCGATTTTTTAAAATGTAACTTTAAGAAGACAAAAAACAATAGCCCCCCCCCCCGCCTGTTTTCAAAATCGTTTATCCCCCCTCCCCCCCTGGAGTCTCAGATAACAAAACGTGAGGGGTTTGCAAGTGTGTAGTACTTGGTATATTTGTTACTCGTACTGTAAATTTATTCTCGCGCATAAGTTGTCCCTAGACTTTGGGACAACCCTATAATAATCCGCAACTGGGGTCTAAAAATGGCTACTTCAGCGCTCTACTATGCCAGCAGAAAACCCTTGTATAAAACCCCAAAGACTTTGATGCTGCATTCATGCAGCTCTGCCGAGTTATTGCCAGGGCTGCATTCATGTAAAGGTATGACATGGCGCATCGAAGCACTATGTAGCCCTCAACCATTTAAGGACGACATCATGCATTAATGCATCATGTCCATGGTCGTCATGATGCAGACCTGGTGAGTTACTCGCCGGTGTTGCATTCAAGTATCATGCCAACCCTTACAATCCTGATCCTCAAAGAGTTACATGGTTAGAGCACCCACCTCCTGCTGACCTCCGTCTTCACCGTGCCGCCCTTCTCTGACACCGTGTTCTGCAGCTGCTGAACCTATCAACGAAAACACATGGCTTCAAACTACTGCTGGAACAAGCATGATGTACTGTGGTCGTACTTTATTTCGCTGGGTATATATTTTTGCTATTTTCACGGAAATGAAAAATCCGCGAAATTCTTGTATGCCACAGTATGGAATAAATACCCGCGAATTAGTCTTTTTTGCCACCTCAGCGAAGATTTACACCCGTGAATATAAGTACTTTCACAGTAATCATTTCATAACGTCTAACGATCACGCTACATTGTCAGGGCTAAGATTTCTTTTGGACCTCTCTGACTGATATTTCAAAGAAGACCCCCCCCACCCCAGGTTCTGAAAAAATCACGTCTTTGTAGGAAATCCTTCAATAGTAGTATAAAGCACATCACAATTTACTCCCCCCACCCTCAATACAATCCTGTACAATTTTTTGTGATCATATTTTATCTCCACCCAGTCAACAAAAAGTAGGAAAACTGACAATTTTCTGTAGGAAATGATCATATTTTATTACTTAAATTCCAACAAAAAATAACTCTAGTTCTACTTACCAGTGCCTTGAGGCGCATGATCTCGGCGGCCTGGGGGTCCCTGTTGACGATGGGTTTGTTCTTTATCTTGCGAGCCCGGTCGGCGTACCTGAGGGTGCTGAGGGTCTCCTCCATGTTGGAGTCGGCCGGACTCACACAGGCGATCATCACCGTGTTACTGTTACCTCCCAGCGAGTCTACAACACAGCAACCAACCGTACAGTACAGTATTCAGTCTACAACACAGCAACCACCGTAAAACCTCGGCTATAAGCCGAATTTTATTTGGCGTTTTTATTTGCTACAAGCCGAATATTAAGCCCAAAACTCCCATTCGGCTTATAGTCGAGGTTTTAATCATGTAGGAACACAGTCAAAACTAATTTCAAACACTTTGGTTATAAGCCGAATTTTTCCTCTCAAACTCACATTCGGCTTATAACCGAGGTCGGCTTATAACCAAGGTTTTACGGCACTCTACATTATTCAGGCATAGCAAAATAAAGTCTGTTTCTTGCAGGAGTGAAAGTGACCAATCTCAAAATATCAGAATAAATAGACAAATGCCAACGCCCATTGATACCGTCTCTGTTGTATTTCACGTGTGGGGGCTGGGGCAGTATCCCACGAAGCCGCAGGCTGAGTGGGATGCGCCCCAGCCCCCACGAGTGAAATACATCAGAGCGGTATCAATGTAGTTGGCATTTGTGTTTATTCTTTTATTTGAAGCCATTTAATGAAGGAAATACGATGTTTTCTTAGCCCATTGAATACAGACACATTGTATTTAATGGCTCCATTGAATACGGCCTTTCAGTGCTTAAGCATAGGAGATCTTGTATTTCCAAAAAATAAAGGTCCATTACAGTTAAGTACAAGTCTTCACAACATAAAATAACTTGAAATCAGGGAAAAACTTGACAACTTTCACCCCTGTTCTTGGAACATGCTTGACAGAAATGATTGGTTGGTTAAATATGTTCTTTAAACTTGCATATTTAGGTACGATCTAGAACGAGTAAATCTCATTGATAGGGTAACCTTTTTTATATTGTACTTGCCAAAAAAAGTTTTTTCGAGCAACTTTGTGGAAGGTATGGCATAATGCAATTTTTGGGTCAAATTCCCCAAAACTCCCAGCGGGGGATCCGTAATCGAAGGTATCAGAATGAAACAACCTTAAAGGATTACTCCTTACCTTGTAGGATGCGGGTGAGTTTGGAGTCTCTGTACGGGATGTGGGTCCGCTTCTGTGTCTCGTCTCCCAGTGCGCTGATCACGTTCCCCAGCGCCAGCAACCCCCGGTTAATGTTGACACCTAGAATTGAAAGGAAGACTTATTTTGTCACTTTAAAGGCCAGTCAACATTCACAGGTGGGTAAATCAGAGATTTTCAGCCTGTAAGAGTATTTACTTTCATAAATGATGCCACTTGATGGTTGAGTAAAAGTACTATTACTATTATTATATTCCATGCCCGCTAGGAAAGTTACATAATTTAATATAGAAATTCCAGAGAACAAATGGTAATTTCTACAAAAGTAGGAAAACTAAGTTCTTGTAAAATCGTGAGATTTAGATTTTAAAAAAGAGAAAATTTTCATTTTTTTTAAAACGTTTAATAGACAAATAGTAGTTTTAAATACATGTGACAAAAAAAAAGAGAAAAAAAAAGGCAACTGCCTGGTTTCTCCGCTCTATTACACAGTATACAAAGATGACTCACCCTCTTTGAAACGTTCCCCTTCTGCCTGGGTCTTCTTGGCACGTTCAGATCCGGCCAAGTCCACAAGGTGAAACTTGGCTTTACAGTAGTCGTTGCTGCAACACAAACATAACGCTGGTTAAGAGAACCTTTCAGGCAAATGGCTATATTATATTTTAAGCCAATACAGTTGTATCTACCATAATGATGATTTAATGTTTTGTTAGTTTCTTAAATAGCAGGAGTCCATGGATTTAACAATCATAGCGATTCAGAATTCAGAAAAAAGACAAGGATATTCAGCAGTTCTGACTAGCTATTTGAAAAAAAATATATCAAAAGTCTACATTGATATTGAATACGGTAAAACCTTAGCTACAAGTTGATTTCCCCCTCCCCCAAAAAAAATTGTGTTGCGAGATTATAGTGAAAACTTTTTTTGGGTATAATATTCATTTCTCAAAATAGGGTGTTGCCTAATCCACTTACCGTATTCGACGTAATAAGCGCACAGTGCGCTTAAAAAATTATTATGGACACCTTTTAGTAGTTGAGTTGAATTGGGGTCAAAAATTGAGATTTTTGGGTCATTTCTAGTATAAGAATCGCCCAAAAACGGGGGGTGTGCGCTTATAAGAGGGTGTGCGCTTATTACACCGAATACGGTATAGCGGGTGCCTTACGGTAATGCCCTACCTGTCAGTCTTGCTGGTGCGGTCCAGGTGTATAGTAAAGATGGCGTGTGAGCGGGAGGAGGTACTGTTCATGGATGTGGCCCCCGTGGTGCGACTCGCCCCGCCCGTCTCCAGGCAGCTCACCGTCTCCTGCTGGTCCTTAAAGTTAGTACATCCGAAATTAGTACTTTTTCAATCCTACTTAAATTTGTTCCACACAGTATGACATTATCATATCTATAGGATAAGTGATGGCCAAATCATTTTTCAGAGGAAGTAAGGCCTAAGATTAAGCGTGCATTGGAACTCAGCTATAGTGCTGGTCTAATGCATTTCTAATGTGTGTGCTTTAATTCAGGCACACCAAAATGTGCACCGTGGGCTAAATTATCACAATTCTACCCAAATATATGCAAAACCAGAACAGGTAAGAGTGAATAAAGCCTATAGCTAAGTATGTACGGTCTATCTGAACATCCTGACTCATTTTTAAGAAAAAATATTTTTGAGTCCATATCATCGGATATACTCACTTTCACCACCTTCTCCAGCAGCCCCGTGAGCCGGATACCCCCGCTCGTGTCCTCCCGTATGGCCACCGAGTCCTTCACACGGGAGGCCAGGGGCACCAGCAGGTCACACAACTCCTCCTTGTAGATCTACAAGTACACAAGTGGACATCTCATTTTCTCATTGGATTTCCACAGATCTCAATAGCGTGCACAGGGACTGTGTAATACAGCATTTCTAGATATTTCAGAGCCAGGAATGAGCACTGGCGCGTCTACTCGCCAGGGCCGCATTAATGATGACTCTTCAGGAATGTATAAACTTCATATTATGTTTGTCATGATGCAAAAATGTCAAAACAATAGTTTTAATATCTTCCTACCTCAAGGTATGAAACCCGGACAACAAAGTCATAGTTTTCTTGGCGCATGGATATTCCCTCGAAGAGTTCTCGGATTACTCTTGGTATGATTCCCTTTTTCACATCCTCGGATCCTGTGTCGTACGCGCCTCCCATGGAGTATGTCTTACCACTACCAGTTTGGCCATAAGCCAGAACTGTGGCGTTGTAGCCTATATGAAGGAGAATAAAACAGTTTCAGCAAAAGTATTAAAGCAGAGAAACCATTCAAATATTCGTACAGGAAATAAACATTAAAATCCGTTATTTTATCAATAATATTTAATGAACCCTTTATGCATTGCATACCAGTAGTAATTTAATGCCCTTTGTCCTTATGATGCATGAATGCAGGGTTGCGATCACAACCCTAGAGGGGTTGAAACACATCCGACGGGTTTTCATATGGCTTGAATGCAGCCTGGTGAGTACTCCCATAGCAACATTCATTCATGCATCATCACGATTAAGGGCACAATACCTTAAAGCAATATGTTGCCCTTAAATGGTTAAAACTAAACTGATTTCAACCTTTAAAAATCGCAGTGGGAATCGAGATAACTGCTTGAATAAAAATCGTACCATCTTGATTGGTTAAAATGGTTAAAATAAACCATTGATCTCACCCTTGAAGAGCCCCTTGATGAGACTTTTGACACAGTCGTCGTAGACCTTGGCTTGTGGCATGTCGGGATCGAACACGTAGTCGTATGTGAATGCCTTGTTGTCGCCGAGTACCAGCTGCGGCTCTCCCGGGATGAAGGTGAGGCAGGTCTGGCAGCCCTCGTTGTGCTCCTTCGGCACCAGGGGGCGACAGCGCACCGCCACCCGCACCGGCATCAACTTGTCCTCTGGCATCTGGGGGTGGAGACTAGATTAGAGATCAAAACAGATTGGGAGCTCTCCCCACTTCTATTTCCTTCAACCCAATTCGCCCTCTTATGGTTGCCATTTCACACCCTGCCTCAGCACAATCCGCGGTTGAGTATACGAGGATCCTATGGAGTGGAGTGTTTATGAATGTTAACTACTGTGTCCTATTGATAATTGCGTTCCTTTTCCTTTTCAAGGCTGAGGGAGGTACCTTATTCGACGTAATAAGCGCACACCCCCTAATAAGCGCACACCCCCTGTTTTGGGGCGATTTTTAAACTAGAAATAACCAAAAATATCTCAATTTTTTACCCCAATTAAACTCTTAACTACTAAAAGGTGTCCAGAATAATCTTTTAAGCGCCCTGTGCGCTTATTACGTCGAATACGGTATATCTTCTTTTTTGAGCCCCCTCAAATACAGGTTTTTCCTTGGCTTTAGATCTTTAGTCCTTAGGGGGAGGGGAGGGGGGTTAAACTATGAGGGACTGACTTTCTTTTTTTTACAACATAGGGGGTGGGGGGTTTCTGTGAGTGCACATTTTTTTTAAGGAGGGCCAAAACTAGTTTTTATCAAAAATCCGCATATTATAGAGGAGTCTCCATCTGGGATACGCTAAATGCGAAAACTCGCCACTCGACGCCGCTTTAAGCATGCCATTGACAAGCTGCCCCCGTCAGACCCGATGTGAGAAGCATTATTTTGTTTCCCGTTCTTACCGCCGTGATAATTGTTCATCTTAAAATTGTGTAACAACACCTTATTGGCTATTTATTACTGAAATTTCATTAATGTGCATTGGTGGACCAAAAACCTTGTAATTTCTTCTTGTGATTGACGAAAAACGTTCTATATAGAACGACTTCGTTCAATAAACAAATTCAATTCAATTCAACCTCTCCCCCTTAGCCTAGGGTCGAAAATCAGCGTGAGTGCGGGCCCATTGAAGCATAGTAACAGTGGCTTTTTGGTTCAAAAAAAGCTACGGTAAATTCTCGCGTGTAAGCCTAACTGGCGTATAAGCCGCACCCCTAACTCTGACAAATTATATAAGCCGCAGAGGGGGTCTGAATATTGCGATTTTGGTACTGTAGTATACTAATAAAAACTCTCGTATAAGCCGCACCCTATATAGGCATGTTTGGTATCAAAAGAAAGCTGAGTCTGACTCGCGTAAAGCCGCGGCTTCTACGCGAGAATTTACGGTACTGGTAAATATTTTTTATCCCCCACCCCCCCAAGAGGGTCGAAATTTTTTACACCCTAATGTCAAACGTCTGCGAGTGGGGTTCAATAATTTTTTACCCCCCCCCCAAAACTGGTAATGAATGAACATTCCCTTTCGCTGAGTTCAGGGTTGCAACTGTCAAGGTTGTTTTGAATTCCCTGACATTATATCAAATTTCCCTGACAATCGCGACATATACCCAATGTTTTTAAATGCCTACCAAGTTACCAACTATGAAGATTTCGACATTTTTTACACCCCCCCCTTTAAATACGGGTCCAAAATCGGTGCGCAAACTAGATTAAGTATCAATCTCTCACGGGCTGCGCTCACTGGCTGCTCGGGAGAAGATCGGACGAGTACACAGAGCTGCTTATAGGGGTCAGGCTGGTCGTCCTGTGGGAGCATCCATTGCTTGATCTGGTATTGGCGAGACCAGCACTGATAACAGCGGTCACATGGGTACTAGCTGTTACATAATGTACCCTAAAAATGCCGCAGTGAAGGCCAAGGAATTATCTCATTGGTTGATAATGCATCCAGCTAGACGCCTATAGAGGCTATGCACGAACAGGCTCTTGGCTTTGAGGCATAGGAACGCACAGGCTCTTGGGCAAAAATTTTACGTTTTTTTTAGCCAAATATTTTTACACCACCCGACGGGACCCCTTGAACGGGGGCCCCGTTCAAGGGGCCCAAGTTTTTTTTGCCCCCATCCAAAGCCACCACCACCACCCCCAAGGACAAGATAGTCTAGTACGTGCTAGCGCTATCACGTAACGTTCCTCCGGGAGTTGGGCCGAAGCAGGACTAAGGGAGTGTTCATTTATTAATTACAGGGGGGGTGGTGAGATTTCGCGCGGATGGGCGAACATTTTTTATGCCCACCCCCCTCGAGAGCGCGTGTAACGTTTTGCGCCCCCCCTCGCTGAAAAATCCCCCCCCCTTTGAGCTTTAGTAACTTGCGGGCTTTTTTGCTAAAAATGGGCTTAAATTTTTACGCCCCCCCCCTTAAGAGGGGTCAGAATATTTTACGCCCCCCTCCCCTCAGGAGGGGTCGGAAATTTTTACGCCACCCCCCCTGTAAATAATAAATGAACACTCCCTAAGTAGGCACTGACCTATCTGCTGTGTGCGGGTCTGCCGGCCGTAGCCTAAGGACAAGAGTGACAAGACAGGGCCCAGTTGTTCTTCGGTATGATCGTTCAGTGTCTAGTACGAGTTTGTTTTTACCGATTGTTTGCTCTCATGATTTATGATTAGAAAACTGCCATACATTTTTTAACATTCACTCTTAGAGTAGGGATAACACCCCAGCGCCCATTTCCGCGGAGCCCTATCTAATCTGTCACCATAGACATAGTAAAATTGACAACTCTATTTGCTATTCTCAGATGCTTTCCCTTTGTCAAATTTAAACATACTTGGTCATCTTATGTATAAATGACCAAGGATTCAGAATCTGTGAGTAATTTTACTGTAGACCCAGGCGTTAATTAGATAACTTATCAGTTCCAAAGGGGTATTTGTACGGGTACAATACAATTCTCTTAAAACACTGAAAATATAAAACATCAATATTTTGCTTAATACTTGGTGGATTTTAAAGTTTGACCCCTCTATTTAAAGCTAGACACATGGCCTTTTATTATGAGAAAGAATGAATCTAATTCCTTTTGAACCTTTAATTTTTTAACTTAATATTTGTCTCAGTTTCTTACACTTTTACAGAACATTCCTTAGTATATTTACTTTTGGGTTCTAGCATTATTTCACTTCTAAATGCAAGCAAAACTTGGCAAGAACCGATATTAGAAAGGTCTATTTAAGCCAAAAGTGCATGAAAATGAGCTCTGCAGAATATGGAGCAATCATAAAACTCTGACTTTCCACTGTGATAAAAATCACCCACCCAGTCATACTTTTTCAAAAACATAGGATATTAATCCCTCAAGTGTTTTTTCTTCAATGATACCATTTGATTTTCTCTATTCCAATCTAGGCCTAAACTAGGACCATTTATGTAAAGTATAGTGCAAAATCGGCCCTACCCTGCTGCAGCATGCACTGCAGTGTGTACACAGAGACAAGGGATACTCACTGGACAGTGACTGACAGAAAATAACAGGATATTTTCCCAACTTTTATCTTTAAAAATTAATAACTCAGCTTCTAGTGGGTCAATCAATATAGTGTAAACTGCATTGCCTTTCTGAACATCTGTACTTTAAGAGGGTCTGTGTCATTCCTAGAATATGGTTTTAGTGTGTTATCCCTACTTAGAGACACTGACTGAGTGAACATCAACTTGACTGTCTTGAGGAAAAACTGGAAAAACTTGCGAAAGGTGCCCGACTCCGAGAAGAGTGTCCCGCCAGTTTCACAACTTGACTGCTACGAGTGATCGTTCTAAGAAATGTTCAACTTGTTTGCAATCTTTAAACATCAGCCTGTCCTTAATACCTTGTTACACCCTAAGACTAATCTACTCACCTTGATGTTAGCCAGTATCGGCACAATCACAATAAAGGTGATTACCGCCTTGTTGTGGATCCTCCACGCCCAACAGATCTAACTTTTCAAACCCCGGCGCGCCTGACCTCGGACGCTGATTGGCCGCCGTTCGACCTTGACCTTGACCTTTAGTTGACGCGGCTCACCGCGGAGGGCGCCACTGTCGTTTCCCGCCAGTTTCACCAGATGGCGCAGTGAACTGTTTACCGGGCGCGTAGACGCTGGCTGTGCAACACTCAGGGTTCGCTGGTAGCGCGCGGGTGCCGGGTAACCTTGATGCTGATTGCTGTCATATTGCGCAGAACCAGCTGCAGTCAACCCCATACTATATCCTGATTGGTCCATCGGTTTGTTTAAGTTCAAGCCTTGGCCGTGGATGCGCTGGGAGGCACCGGCAACTGTCTAATTGTTAAGCAAATCTCACGGCGTATCTGGCCCATCCTATAATATATCGTCCTGCGGTGGTGGTGCGATGCTGGGCTCGAGTTTGCCACTCAGCTGGATCCGTGTACCAATGCCATAGGGTCCTAAACAAAGCGTCCCTGTGTAGCTAGGGAAAAGATTTCTAAATTATAGTCTTGAGACTTGACTGGAAGTAAGGCTGGCGAGTCTCTCTCCCCCGTGGGTAGAGTGGGGAGACCGGCCGCTGTCGGGCGTGAAGGCGGCCCTCTACCTCAATTGGCAGCCGACGGTGCACTCCTCGGGAGACGTGGTCCGCACGGCCTTCAGGGGGAGGGCCGCCCACTCCCTGGGGGGGGGGGGGGGGGGGGGGATTTTGGTCAAAAGTGACCCTTGCTGAGGGGGATTTTGGTCAAAAGTGACCATAGAGGAGTAGTATGCTCAGAGTACCTCTAGGCCTATAGTCTCTGTAGGCCTATGTGGTAGAGTACCTCTAGGCCTATAGTCTATAGCCTGTGTGGTGGAGTAGTCTCAGAGTACCATGGCGGGACTAGTATGCTCAGAGTACCTCGTGGCATATATTCTCTGTAGGCCTATGTTGTAGAGTATCTCTAGGCCTATAGTCTATAGCCTATGTGCTGGAGTAGTCTCAGAGTACCATAGAGGGAGTAGTATGCTCAGAGTACCTCTAGGCGTACGTGGTAGAGTACCTCTAGGCCTATAGTTTAGAGCCTATGTGATGGAGTAGTCTCAGAGTACCATGCAGGGAGTAGTATGCTCAGAGTACTTCTAGGCCCATAGCCTCTATAGGCCTATGTGGAAGAGTATCTCTCGGCCTATAGTCTATAGCCTATGTGGTGGAGTAGTCTCAGAGTACCATAGATGGAGTAGTATGCTCAGAGTACCTCTTGACTATAGTCTCTGAAGGCCTGTGTGGTAGAGTAGTCTCAGAGTACCATGGCGGGACTAGTATGCTCAGAGTACCTCTAGGCATATAGTCTCGGTAGGCCTATGTTGTAGAGTATCTCTAGGCCTATAGTCTATAGCCTATGTGGTGGAGTAGTCTCAGAGTACCATAGAGGGAGTAGTATGCTCAGAGTACCTCTTGACTATAGTCTCTGAAGGCCTGTGTGGTAGAGTAGTCTCAGAGTACCATGGCGGGACTAGTATGCTCAGAGTACCTCTAGGCCTATAGTCTCTGTAGGCCTATGTTGTAGAGTATCTCTAGGCCTATAGTCTATAGCCTATGTGGTGGAGTAGTCTCAGAGTACCATAGAGGGAGTAGTATGCTCAGAGTACCTCTTGGCCTATAGTCTCTGAAGGCCTGTGTGGTAGAGTAGTCTCAGAGTACCATGGCGGGACTAGTATGCTCAGAGTACCTGTAGGCCTATAGTCTCTGTAGGCCTATGTTGTAGAGTATCTCTAGGCCTATAGTCTAAAGCCTATGTGGTGAAGTAGTCTCAGAGTACCATAGAGGGAGTAGTATGCTCAGAGTACCTCTAGGCCTATGTGGTAGAGTACCTCTAGGCCTATAGTTTAGAGCCTATGTGATGGAGTAGTCTCAGAGTACCATGGCGGGACTAGTATGCTCAGAGTAATTCAAGGCCCATAGCCTCTATAGGCCTATGTGGTAGAGTATCTCTCGGCCTATAGTCTATAGCCTATGTGGTGGAGTAGTCTCAGAGTACCATAGATGGAGTAGTATGCTCAGAGTACCTCTTGACTATAGTCTCTGAAGGCCTGTGTGGTAGAGTAGTCTCAGAGTACCATGGCGGGACTAGTATGCTCAGAGTACCTCTAGGCATATAGTCTCGGTAGGCCTATGTTGTAGAGTATCTCTAGGCCTATAGTCTATAGCCTATGTGGTGGAGTAGTCTCAGAGTACCATAGAGGGAGTAGTATGCTCAGAGTACCTCTTGACTATAGTCTCTGAAGGCCTGTGTGGTAGAGTAGTCTCAGAGTACCATGGCGGGACTAGTATGCTCAGAGTACCTCTAGGCCTATAGTCTCTGTAGGCCTATGTTGTAGAGTATCTCTAGGCCTATAGTCTATAGCCTATGTGGTGGAGTAGTCTCAGAGTACCATAGAGGGAGTAGTATGCTCAGAGTACCTCTTGGCCTATAGTCTCTGAAGGCCTGTGTGGTAGAGTAGTCTCAGAGTACCATGGCGGGACTAGTATGCTCAGAGTACCTCTAGGCATATAGTCTCTGTAGGCCTATGTTGTAGAGTATCTCTAGGCCTATAGTCTATAGCCTATGTGGTGGAGTAGTCTCAGAGTACCATAGAGGGAGTAGTATGCTCAGAGTACCTCTAGGCCTATGTGGTAGAGTACCTCTAGGCCTATAGTTTAGAGCCTTCGTGATGGAGTAGTCTCAGAGCACCATGCAGGACGTAGTATGCTCAGAGTACCTCTAGGCCTATGTGGTAGAGTACCTCTAGGCCTATAGTTTAGAGCCTTCGTGATGGAGTAGTCTCAGAGCACCATGCAGGGAGTAGTATGCTCAGAGTACTTCTAGGCCCATAGCCTCTATAGGCCTATGTGGTAGAGTATCTCTCGGCCTATAGTCTATAGCCTATGTGGTGGAGTAGTCTCAGAGTACCATAGAGGGAGTAGT
Source organism: Harmothoe impar (assembly GCA_947462335.1). Taxonomy (NCBI): domain Eukaryota; kingdom Metazoa; phylum Annelida; class Polychaeta; order Phyllodocida; family Polynoidae; genus Harmothoe; species Harmothoe impar. Next base: position 15,651,314 of record OX381710.1, on the reverse strand, counting down.
ATGCTCACAGTACCTCTTGGCCCATAGTCTCTGAAGGCCTGTGTGGTAGAGTAGTCTCAGAGTACCATGGCGGGACTAGTATGCTCAGAATACCTCTAGGCCTATAGTCTCTGTAGGCCTATGTGGTAGAGTACCTCTAGGCCTATACAGTCAACTCCCTCCTAACGACCACCCCTCTAGGGCGACCACCTCACCATTGCGACCACTTTTGGAAAGTCCCAATCGTTTTTCCCTTTATTCTAATATAAAACACTCCCCCTAATGCGACCACCCCTCTAATACGACCACCCCGCCCTCCGACCACCATTTTATCAGTCCCAAATAGCATTTTACTCCCTCTAATGCGACCACGCAGTTAACAAAAACGTTATACAACATTTTATAACGTTATATAACAACGTTATATAAAGTTTTAAAACGTTAGTTTGATGTAAAATAACGGTTTTTGTAGTTGGCTGGGCAGGCAGTTGGGTCTACTCCGACCACTGGAAAGTATGTGAGGGGGCCTCTGCCACTCTCACCTCCGACCACTCACCCTCCCCCTCACCTCTTAAATCAGATGGTCAGAAGAACCCCCCCCCCCCAACCCTAATAGTGGTCGCACATCAGAGGGTCAGAAGTCCTCCCCCTCGCCCTCACTCATCCACCTGACCAGTGGTCGCACATTAGAAGAAGGGCACATCAAAGGGAGAGCCAGAAGCCCTCGCCCCCCTCCCCCCACCCCCACCCCCGCCCTTACTCATCCACCTGACCAGTGGTCGCACATAAGATGAAGGGCACATCAAAGGGAGGGCCAGAAGCCCTCGCCCCCCCCCCCCCCCCCCCCCCCAACCCTTACTGTTCCACCTGACCAGTGGTCGCACATCAGAGTAAAGGACAGACCCCCCCGTCTCCACCACCACTCACTCACCTAATTTCCAAATAGCCCAATATTTTAAACCCAAACTCCCCCTACTGCGACCACCTCGCCATTGCGACCACTTTTAGATAGTCCCAAGGGTGGTCGCAATAGAGGGAGTTGACTGTAGTCTATAGCCTATGTGGTGGAGTAGTCTCAGAGTACCATAGAGGGAGTAGTATGCTCAGAGTACCTCTAGCACCAGGCCAGAGACCAGATGTATGTCTCATTAAAACATCATTTCTCATTGACACCCTAGCCCCATCTCTTTGAAGTCCTGCCTGTGGTGGCCTGTGGTGGCAGTCTTGATTAGAGCTGATTAGGGGAGAGCAGCTCACAATACCAACCTTCTTGCCCCCATGTCGACATTTGCCATATAAGGGACCTGTGATCATCCTGACCGGTCTGGACTGCCAAATTCCCAGTCCATCCAGTCAGTGGGAACAAACAGGGGAGGGGAGGACGAGGGGGGGGGGGGGGGGTAGTGCGTGGCGGAGTAGAGCTCCCACTGATGCAGGCCAGTCAACCTCTAGGCCTAGAGCCTTTGTAGGCCTATGTGGTGGAGTAGTCTCAGAGTACCACTAGGTCTCGAGCCTCTGTAGGCCTATGTGGTAGAGTAGTCTCAGAGTACCATGGAGGGAGTAGTATGCTCAGCGTACCTATAGGCCTATAGCCTCTGTAGGCCTATATGGTAGAGTACTTTTGAGAGTACCTTGTAGGCCCTACCATCACTGTGCCGACACCTATCGGGTAATTGCAATTACCCGATCCAACATGGCGGATGTTGTGTAAACAATGCATAACACATTTCTGCTAATTCTGTTGTAGATACCTTGTATCAATACATGAAAACATGTATGATGATAGTTTGGCTATGTATGTTTGTGTAGGCAAGAGATGGTCCTTTAGAATTACTGATTTCACATAGAAATTAGCCAGAAAAAAATCTAGGTACTAAGGTAATTGTGGCCATGGTACTAGGGTAATTGGGAAATTTATGCTGTACCAACGTTGCAATGTTGGGCGAATGTTTGCACCTGACGTTGGTACAACATCAACATAATGACAGTTGGCATAACGTTGGCCCAACATTGGCATGCTGACGTTGGCTCAAATGGAATGCCACCGGCCAAAACTACGTTGTGCCAATGTTGAAATGCCAACGTTGGCACAACGTTGGCATATCAATGTTGAGCCAATGTTGCATGTCCAACCTCCACTAGAGGGCATGAAAGGTTGTCAGAAGAGATTTTGCCCAGCAGAGCCTTTATCTCTCATCAATAGTGGCCATTAATTCGGCCCCATGTGTGTTATATAGGTTTTAAAAGCCAGGGATATTCCATTCATATGCTATAACATACTTAATTACCAACTTTCCCAGTGACATAACAAAATGCAGTAACATTGCCATGAGGACACCTTTTTTAAGGTAATGGTAGGTATATAAGGTCTAAAGGATGGGATCGCTGTATATCCCCTCTGGCCCCTTTAAGCTGATATAAAGGTGAAATGCAAAGACAGAAATGGTTGTTTCTAAACTGATTCTTGTCTTTAGCCGAATAAATCACAGTTTAGTGATCATTGATACTCTATATGAGCATAATACAAAGTTAGAATGGAATACCTTTGGCATGTTGTGTCAATATCTGCATCTTACGTTGGTACACTATCAACATAATATGTCATATTATGACAGTTGGCATAACGTTGGGTCAACGTTGGGCCAAACTTGGCATGCTGACGTTGGCTCAAACGGAATACCCCCGGCCAAAACTATGTTGTGCCAACAATGGCATGCTTATATTTTCAAGGGCTACCCCACCATAGACAGTTCTCTACCCTACCATAAACAGTACACTACTAAACACAGTACTCTGAGAGTACCCTACCATACACGGTACTCTGAAAGTACATCTACCCTACCATACATTGGACACAGAAAAGGTCTATGCTGGAGGTAGACATACCCTACCAAAAGTCATGGTTATATGCCCCCAGGGCATAGATAAATAGTTTATGTAGGCCCTATAGTTTGTATTTATAAGTCAAGGCTATGCCCTCAGAGCATAGATCAGTAGTTTGCAGTTTGTAGAAGTCAAGAAGAAAAGTCCATATACAGTTTGTAGAAGTCAAGGCTATGCCCCCTGGGCATAGATCAGTATTCTACAGTTCGTAGAAGTCAAGAACAGAAGTCAGTGTACAGTTTGTAGAAGTCAAAGGCTATGCCCCCGTGGCATAGATTAGTAGTCTACAGTTTGTAGAAGTCGAGGCTATGCCCGCTGGGCATAGGTCAGTTGTCTACAGTTTGTAGAAGTCGAGGTTATGCCCCCGGGGCATAGATCATTTATCTCCAGTTTGTAGAAGTCGAGGCTATGCCCCCGGGGCATAGATTAGTACCCTACAGTTTGTAAAAGTCGAGGCTCAGTCGCTATGCGCCTGGTGAATAGATCAGTAGTCTATAGTTTCTAAATGCCCTTTTAGGAAACTTGTGTTGGTTTGCCTGAAACACACCTTTTTTTTGGCCTAAGTCAACCTTTTCTATTTCAATGATTTAATTAGGTACTTTGAGGTGCTTGAGTTACCTTGACTCTGGCAATCGGGAGAGTCCCCATGCCTATAGCATTTACATAGGAAAGCTTGGAGTTGGTGTCCAGATTCTAAATGGTGTCAACATTATCTATTTCAATGATTCAATTAGGTACTTTGAGATGCCTGCAGAGGATTACGGTGACTTATTATACGATTGGGGCTCTGATCGTGCTTTTTTTGGATAACACAGCTCTGTTATCTAGCGATAACAGGCACTCCTAGTTCCAAATTTTGACTTAGTTAAAATTGTGCATTTCGTCGAAGGATCGAACCCGGGGCCGCAGGACTACGAGTCCGACGCCCTATCCACTAGACCGTGCCGGCCATACAGAAGACCCAGCTAACAAAAAAACATTATTTTACGTCAAAATAACATTATAAAATGTTGTATAACGTTATGCCATAGTAAGGAGCCTTAGAGAAACGTTATATAACGTTATATAACGTTATAAAATGTTCCATAAAGTTTTTTGTTTACTGGGGAAGGGGATAAAACAAGAAGTCTATAGACACATTCCCAGCCCTCTAGCTCTCATATTAACAGAGATACAGCAACTTTTACACTTTTTGTTATAACTTCTCCTAAAATCAATTTTTTTTGATAAGTTCTTTTTTAGTATTTATAAAGGTAGTAGTTGGACTTTACTTACCTATTTGTTAAAATGATTCTAGGGATTTTTTTTCACATACATATGGGCACTTTGAAAATGGTCTGTTTCCACCCAGATTCGATCCGGGGACCTCTGGTGTGTGAGGCGGACGCTCTAGCGCCCATTCATATCTGGCCATGGTAAAAGGGTAGAGAAAGGCTGCCTATATTGAAGTATACAGGGGAGCGCCTATAGCTCCTTCATCCTCACCTCCCCTACTGAAGATTTCCACAACATGGCGCCCACCTTGCTCGATCTAGTCTACGTATATATTGTTCGAAATGGCAAAATTAGGTCATTTTAAAGGTAAATAACCACATTTGAGTTGAAAAATTGTATAATAAACCTAATAATGAATGGATAACAAGCACACTCGGGGCTGTATCACTCTATAACACCCTCGGCGCTGCGCGCCTCGGGCGTTATACAGTGATACATCCCTCAAAAAGATGGCCCCCAAAAGTAAGGACTTACCCCTACCCTATACCTAAAGTATGTGTCTTTAATTTTGAAAAAGCTGGATTAATGTGCCATCTAACAGTTTCAGCCTTAAAATGTAGGCCTACCCCTTTTCCTCAAAAATTGCCTAAAAAGCACCCCTTTTCAAAGACCCTTGCGGGCCCTTGCCCACGGTCCAAAAACATACCCTTTCCCTTGGAATTGTGTTCACACAGTCACTAATACTGAGGGAGTGCCCCACCCCCCCAGGGGGCGCTGTAATACCTAGAGCATTGGGGGTGTTGGACCATCTGAATTAAAATGTACAGAAAAATAGGGGGGCGCGCACCCCTTGTGCCCCCCCCCTGGATCCGCCCCTGCCACCCCCTTTGAGCGATAGTACTGGCTTTTTTGCTAAAAAGGGCTACATTTTTTATGACCCCCCCCCCGCCTCAAGAGGGGTCAGAATTTTTTACCCCCCCCCACCCTCAGGACAGGTCACAAGCTTTTTCGCCAAAGGATAATTCTGTGTCTCACGATGAATGTATGATGACTAAATGATATTAGTCTACCTCAGGTAAAGAAGGACTTTGCTAGTGTACCTCAGGTAAAGAAGAACTCTGCTAGTCTACCTCATGTACAGAAGGACTCGGCCTGTCTACCTCAGGTAAAGAAGAACTCTGCCTGTCTACCTCAGGTACAGAAGGGTCCCTAGTGCAGATGAATGTATGTATAATGACTAAATGATAGGCCTGAGGAGTCTACCTCAGGTAAAGAAGAACTCTATTAGTCTACCTCAGGTAAAGAAGAACTCTGCCTGTCTACCTCAGGTACAGAAGGGTCCTTAGTGTAGATAAATGTACATGTATGATGACTAAATGATACTAGTCTACCTCAGATAAAGAAGGACTTTGTGTGGAAGGATTAAGATATGGAATGTATGCAATACTAAAAGAATATCAAAGTGTCTATTCTTGGGCTATACATAACCTGCTCATACATAATAAATGTATTCTAATACACTTCTATTCTAAGATCCATGTATCTGTATTAAATGTTTCGTCCCTTTCTAACAATATTAAGTGTGAAATATCCTTTCAAAACAATTTTAAGGACAGAAAATTTATTTTGGCCAAAAAAGTAAGGAAATCGCCCCTCCCCCCATATGATTTTGAGAACATATATATATATATTTAGGATTCCTAACTTGGTACACAGTTGGCCCAATACTCCTATTATATATAGGCAAAATGATTTTTACCCACTAAAATATTTTGAAAATAGCTCCCCTGCTCACTTGGGAGGCCCAAATTACGACCAGTCACCGGAATTGACCATATGTATGTAGAATGACTGCTAAATGAGGCCTGTGAATATGTTTATATATCAAAAAGACAGCTGCAGGGGAATCAAACTTTAATGTTTCATGCTAAATGTATGGTCTCTCAAAATGGAATAAGCATTTTGCTATATAATCAAATTATCGAGAATATGAATAAATGAAATAAACACGGTCCATATACAGTCAACATTTCTTTATTTCACAGCATAATGACATCCGGACACAATACACAGTGAAGCGTCAGTTTATGTGCATAACTACTATGAAATCTCGTGTATAAACCTAACTCGCATCCCTTGTATCTCAGGTAGAGAAGGAGTCCCTTGTCTATCTCAGGTAGAGAAGGCACCCCAAGTGTACCTGAGGTAGAGAAGGGGTCCCTTCTGTATCTCAGGTAGAGAAGGGATCCCTTCTGTATCTCAGGTAGAGAAGGGATCCCTTCTGTATCTCAGGTAGAGAAGGGGTCCCTTCTGTATCTCAGGTAGAGAAGGCGCCCATTGTCTATCTCAGGTAGAGAAGGTGTCCCTTCTGTACCTCAGGTAGAGAAGGGGTCCCTTCTGTATCTCAGGTAGAGAATGCACCCCAAGTGTACCTGAGGTAGAGAAGGCGCCCATTGTGTATCTGAAGTAGAGAAGGGCAGGGCCTTGTGTACTTGAGGTGTAGAAGGCGCCCCTTGTCTATCTCAGGTAGAGAAGGTACCCCAAGTGTACCTGAGGTAGAGAAGGAGTGCCTTGTGTATCTGAAGTAGAGAAGGGCAGGGCCTTGTGTACTTGAAGTAGAGAAGGCGCCCCTTGTCTATCTCAGGTAGAGACTGCACCCCAAGTGTACCTGAGATAGAGAAGGCACCCCTTGTCTATCTCAGGTAGAGAAGGCACCCCAAGTGTACCTGAGGTAGAGAAGGAGTGCCTTGTGTATCTCAAGTAGAGAAGGGCAGGGCCTTGTGTACAGAAGGTACCCCTAGTCTATCTCAGGTAGAGAAGGTATCCCTTCTGTACCTCAGGTAGGGAAGGGGTCCCTTCTGTATCTCAGGTAGAGAAGGGGTCCCTTGTCTATCTCAGGTAGAGAATGTACCCCAAGTGTACCTGAGATAGACAAGGCGCCCCTTGTCTATCTCAGGTAGAGAAGGCACGCCAAGTGTACCTGAGGTGGTGTGCGGCATCTAGGCCCTGAGGAAGATAGGCCCCCTGATGGTTGGCCACCTGATGTTAGGGCCCCCTGAGCTTCAGCCCTCCGGATTTTCAGCCCCCTGATGTTCAGCCCTCCTGATCCTAAGCCCCCCTGAAGATAGGCCATGTACCTAACATTACATATTCCAACGTCCACGTCCCAAAAAGCAGGTTATGTATAGAGTAATACAGGCTATTCAACCACCCAATAACCCAACGTCCGACCAGGGATATTTTGGTGTATTTCTGGCTATTCAACCACCCAATAACCCAACGTCCGACCAGGGATATTTTGGTGTATTTCTGGCTATTCAACCACCCAATAACCCAACGTCCGACCAGGGATGTTTTTGTGTATTTATGGCTATTAAACCATCCAATTGGGCGTTGGGTGGTGTGGTTGGGCGTTGGGTAGGGTGGTTGGGGGTTGGGTAGGGTGGTTGGCCTTTGGGTAGGGTGGTTGGGCGTTGGGTAAGCTGCTCGGATACTGGGTTAATGGATGTGAGAAGACAGGATGTTATTGTCTTTATTGGCGGGAGATTGGCCTATATCCCGCCAAAATACACCTTGGGTAGGTGTTTGGATGTTGGGTAGGAGTTTGGATGTTGGGTAGGTGTTAGGATGTTGAGTGGTCGGGTGTTGGGTAGGTGGTCGGGTGTTGGGTATGTGTTTGGGTGTTGGGTGGTCAGGTGTTTGGTATGTGCTCGAATGTTGGATAAGTGTTCGGGTGTTGGGTGGTCGGGTGTTGGGTATGTGCTCAGATGTTGGATACAGGTTCAGGTGTTGGGTGCTCGGATGTTGGGTAGGGTGTTTGGTGGTTGGGTGTTGGGTATGTGCTCGGGTGTTTGGTATGTGCTCAGGTGTTGGGTATGTGTTTGGGTGTTGGGTGGTCAGGTGTTTGGCATGTGCTCGGATGTTGGATAAGTGTTCGGGTGTTGGGTGGTCGGGTGTTGGGTATGTGCTCGGTTGTTGGGTAGGATGTTCGGGTGTTGTGTGGTCGGGTGTTGGGTGTATGTATGTTACTATAACCTGCCTTAGTCATTGAATTGTTGGACGTTAGGTGCTTGGTTGTTTGAATGATATATCTAGTCATAACCTCCTCAAAAATAGCCTAAATTCCGGGGGGGCCTAAAATCAGGGTGCCTTTCATCAGGTGGCCGAAATTCCACAGGGCCTATGATCAGGGTGCCAAACTTCCTCAGGGCCGACCTTCAGGGGGCCAAAATTCCTCAGGGCCTAGGATCCTAGTACCGATCTATGTGCTTGGGGCATGGCCTTGATTATACTAACTGTACATAGCAGATCTATGCCCCCAGGGCATGGCCTTAACTTATACAAGTGGTAGTCTACTGATCTATACCTGGGGGCATGGCCTTAACTTATACAAATGGTAGACTCCTGATCTATGCCCTGGGGCCATGGCCTTGACTTATACTAGCTGTAGACTACTGATTTATGCCCTGGGGGCATGGCCTTGACTTATACTAACTGTACGCCACTGATCTATGTGCTGGGGACATAGCCCTTGAATTATACAGATGGTACATAGCAGATCTATGCCCCGGGGGCATGTCCTTAACTTATACAAATGATAGACTGCTGATATATGCCACAGGGCATGGCCTTATTGACTTATATTAGCTGTACATAGCAGATCTATGCCCCGGGGGCATGGCCTTAACTTATACATATGGTAGACTACTGATCTATGCCCTTTTGACGTAAAATAATGGAAGACTACTGATCTGTGCCCTGGGGGCATGGCCTTAACTTATACAATCTGTACATAGCAGAGCTATGCCCCGGGGGCATGGCCTTAACTTATACAAATGGTAGACTCCTGATCTATGCCCTGGGGGCATGGCCTTGACTTATATTAGCTGTACATAGCAGATCTATGCCCCGGGGGCATGGCCTTAACTTATACATATGGTAGACTACTGATCTATGCCCTGGGGGCATGGCTATAGGCCTAGAGGTAAACAAATAACGTTATACACCATTTTATAACGTTATTTAACGTTATATGTCAACGTTTTTCTAAGGCTCTTTAGTATGACATAACGTTATGTTAAATCTAAAACGTTATTTTGACGTAAAATAATGTTTTTTTGTTAGCTAGGATGTCCTTAACTTGGTAGACTACTGATCTATGCCCCGGGGGCATGGCCTTGACTTATACTAACTGTAGGCTACTGATCTATGCCCCGGGGGCATGGCCTTAACTTATGCAAATGGTAGACTCCTGATCTATGCCCTGGGGGCATAGCCTTGACTTATACTAACTGTACATAGCAGATCTATGCCCCGGGGGCATGGCCTTAACTCATACAAATGGTAGACTGCTGAACTGTGCCACAGGGCATGGCCTTAACTTATACAAATGGAAGACTACTTTATACATTTACTGATTATTTCTATTTATATGGGAGGTGCGGTGGGCAAACATACAACTGGGATGTGACTTCTGCACACTGCCACTGCTGCCGGGGGGGGGGGGGGGGGCACTTAGTATATTTTGTATACACATGTGTGCGGCTGGGAAGGCTACTTTTTCTACAAAATCGCCCTAACAAGGGTCTACTTTTCAAGAAAAAAATCACCCTAACAAGGGTCCACTTTCATGAAAATCGCCGTAACAAGGGTCTGTTTTTCACAAAACTGTCTGTGTTTTTCACCAATATTTGCTAGTTTTCACCAAAAATATCGCAGTTTTCGACAAAACCCTCCACAGGAGGGTAATTTTTCCAGCAGATTTACACAAACTTGGTCTATGTTAACAATTTTTTTGGCATGAAAATCGCCCAAACAAGGGTAAGGGTTGCCAGAGGTCCAGCCGCACACCCCTGTGAAAAAAAAATTCATGTGTGCTGCTGGTATGAAGCTGCTCTGGGGGGGTCGTTATGTTATGGTACAGATACTAGTTGGGAGGGGGCATAACATAACCTGTGGGTGGGTCCTGGTATGAGGCAATCATAGCATAGGGCACAAGATGGTGGCACTCTGACGAGGACAATGCCCCTTTAAATCTTTGTACGACGTTATGCCATAGTAAGGAGCCTTAGAGAAACGTAATATAACGTTATATAACGTTATAAAAATGTTGTATAAACGTTTTTTGTTTACTGGGTATAGGCCTAGGGGTACTCTGAGCATACTACTCCCTCCATGGTACCCCTGAGACTACTCTC